>PVJL010008822.1:0-62927 GCA_004026885.1 Lyroderma lyra
AGGGAAGGAGGGGAAGGGGGACAGGGACTCAAATATATGGTGATGGGAAGAGAAAAAAAATTATTCATAACATTTCTTGTACCTTGTATCTGTTGGTGTGTTTTGTAATTATTTGTTATATAAAACTTTTTGTAAAATTTATGTTTAAAATAAAAGCTAAAATTTTCTTTATCATACAAAAAACAAGTACTTAAATATAAACAAACAAAAATTTGAATTAAGAAATTAAATTGAAAGATTTTGCCCTAAAAGTTTGGGCCAAAAACGTGGGTGCACATTGTACACAGGAGCACATTATACCCAGTAACTCCCACTCTCTGGGGCAGGAATCAGGTATCACAATGTTTTGAAGCTCCCCCATGTTATCCCAATGTGCAACCAAGGTGCAGAACCACTGCTTCATCAGAGCAGGTAGAGTAGGCTGACCGAATGACCAGCACTCTCATACGTCCTCCTGCTCTCTGCCCTCAAAGGGGTCACTCTTGCTTTTCATACCCAGCTAACAGAGGCCGTCTGTCACCCTGTGCTGGTGCAGGAAGGTCAGAAATTATCCAGAGTTGTGAGCATCTCTGGGAAATATTTCCATGGCCGATACCTCTCCCTCCCAGCTCTGCTCCATAACAGGGGACTGTTAGCCGAGAATAATCTGTGTGCTGGGTCATCTTTCCCACTCTGACCCAATCTCCCCACAGGTAAAGTATCCTACAATAAATTCTATGATAGGCTATAGAGTTGCCTGCTTTGTTCATCAGTCTTAAATACCTACTCATTGCAGTGGCCCTTACACATCTGCCCCACCGTCGGACACCATTTTTAGCATTTTTGTTTCCTGTAGCAACAGAAGAATGGGCTACAAATCACACACTCAGTGGCAAACTTGATTTTAACGCTAAAAGCCACCGAAAGGTGAGGAAGTAAGAAATGGGAAAGTTGTAACAAGAGTGGACCAAATTCTGTGGAAGAAAAAAAGTTAAACCAAAAAAACAGTATTTTCCCTGTCTTTCTCTAGCCTTCCAGAAGTTCTATATAGAACTAACCCATGGCTAGAAATTACAGTTTTTAAAAATGACAACAGATTGCATTTGCTAGTTTTTATGTGAACAAGGGAACAGTCACACTCGGATAGTTGCCATGTTAAACCAAAGCAAGTTTTTGGGGTGATTACGACATGGAGGGGCCTCCAGGAAGCAGTGCACAGAAGCAGTGCCTGTGGTGTCCATGTGAAGAGCACAGGAAACTCATGGTAAACCCTCAAGTGAGCGCGTGGCCCTCCTGGGTCCTGGGCAGCATCCTGTGTGTACTGCAGTTTCAGCACTTTAAAGGAGACAAAACCAGCTGAGATAATAATTCAGATACTGTAGAGAGCGCGTGAGCCAGAAGCCAGGTCCTTTGAGAAAACAGGTTTTAGCAAGGCTACCTGTGTGCTTGGAGTCCACAGTTCACGGGTCCTGCAAGGCAGCCCAGAGCTGGGTGCACAAGGACAATACTCAGGATGTGGTTTCTGGCTCGGGGGGGAAATATGGCATTGGGAGCAAGCTTGTTTGGTCTCTGGAAATGATTCGAGACATAACTTATGGTCTGCCTGCCTTGAAGAGAATAATAATAATATAATCAGTAATTCCTTAGCTACATGTACCAAAATATTGATTAAATGCAGTTACCCATAACTATACGTCCTAGTTGAGGTGTACTTTCCCGTCTCGCTTACGGATATACCCCTGTGATCTCAGTCGTTTTGCCCACCCTATAAAGTAAACTCGCTGCAGCCAGGCGGGGTCTCTGTGTCTCCATCAGAGCGCAGAGAACCACCCGGTCCCAGCTTTTCTGTCTGTGTCTGTGTCTGTGTGTTTATTTCCTCATTCCCCATCACCTCCCCTCTGGTTCGCCTGTTCATCCACGCAGATCGCGGTAAGATACCTTACAACTCACCTATTTAAAGTGTACAGTCCAAAAGGTTTTTGTATATTCACAAAATTGTCCAACTGTCATCACTATCTCACTGTAAAACATTTTCACCACCCCCAAAAGAGCATCCCTACCCATTGGCAGTCACTCCCCATTCCTCCCATCCCAACCTAGCCCTTAGGCCACCACTAATCTACTTTCTGGTTTTGCCTCTTCTAGACACTGCATGTAAGTGGAATGATGTAGTACATGGTCCTTTGTGGCTGGCTTCAAGGGGAGAAATTTACAGACAACGAAGAGGTTAAAGCTGCAATTGGAGAACAAAAACAAAACATTCTTTCCCAAGAGTATATAAATAAACTTACTGAAAGATCGGAGAAGTGTATTAAGGTTAAGGGTGAATATACTGAAAAGGAAAAATAACAAACAGATGTTTTTAACCCTGCTTTCCCTTTATTCTGTGAATTTCTTGACCACTCCTTATACCAGGGGTGTCTGGGAAAAATCCAGCCATTGTCAACATAATGAGGAAGTTCATGTGGCTGGATACTTTCCGACAGCCCTGGTGTACCTAGGGGTGGAATTGCTGGATTTTATGACAGTTTTATGTTGAGATGTGGAATGAACTGTCTTCCAACGCAGTTCTGCACTTTTAAACAATCTTTCACCGTGTCTGCCCCCACCGTTAGTTGTTAGGGAGGTTGGGCCATATTCTACTCCTATCCCTGTCTCCCCAGCACGGGGGACTAGGGTACTGACATATACTTGCTGCGATTTCTGCCTGCTCCGTGCAGCCACCGTCCTCAGTCTGCTGATGACCCTGACCCTCACTGGGAGGCGGAGAAGCATTTCTCGGTAAAGCTTTGCCCGCTGTTACCACTCTCTCCCCAAACAAATGCCTCGTTACTTCTCCCTGAGTCTGTCTCTTCTCGCTTATAGTTTCTCCCTGGTCCAGAGCTGTCAGATTTCCCTCCATGGGTTCCACGTCTTCATCGTAGGCTGACCAGATGTCCCGTTTTAAATGGGACAGAAAACAATGGTTCTGTCCCATTTCAAACAGGACGTCTGGTCGGCCTGCTTCATCTGCGCCATTGGCATCAGGGTAAGAGTCTGAGGAGTTGGAGGTGTAAGCTAGAAGACCTGTGTCCAGGCTGGCTCAGGGAAATCGGGGGGGGGGGGGGAATGGGGACGAAGGGGACGCCCAAGAATTGAATCCAGTGGATTCAAGAGATATAAACTCCTGATTCTCCTTGAGAAGGGCAGAGGATAAACACTCAGAGGGAGAGGACAACTGGTTGGCTGGCTTAGCATATCCATGTAAGATAAATCTCCCTATTGCTTTTTCAACCGAAAGTCTCCATCGCCAGCAAATCTGCCCCCAAGCAGAATTATCCTCTGGGCTATCAAACAAACTCAAAAGGGTCTGGAGTCTTTGCCAGAAAGAAATGAGAAAGATTTACTCAAGCGTCGTAAGGTTTGCAAACCAGAAACAGAACTAAACAAGAACCAGCAAACCCCAGAAGTGTTCTGAGGAAGAAAGAAAAGTTGAGCGCTCTTATAATAAAAAGTGAATTCTTGAGAATAATCAGTCCTGCACTCTTAGCCCTCGAGGTGGTCCAGGATGGTTATCAGCCTGGAAAATGGGCACCTAAAGGTTATTCCAGATGAGAGATGTCAGGTGGCCTGGATATGTGAGCCCTCCAGTGGGCTATCAGAGGGTTATGGGGAAGTCTGATGTATATCTAGGCACTGACTGGAAATTTCAAAAGTTTAAGTTCCTCATGCTTCAGCCTCAGGGCCATGGTTAATGGACTCTCTCCGTAATGAGTCAGACTGGGTAATTTCATGATGAGGGGCCGCTGACTGCTCCCAGTTCCCTGGTTCATCCTCACTCCCCTGGCCCTTTCCCCACAGCCCCACCCGTGTTTCTCAGAGACCCAGGCCGGCCCCAAAGCCAAATCTGCAAAGTCTTCCAGCCTTGGAGGCGAGAGCTCATGCCAGCAGCCCCTTTACTGTGCTTGCCTCCGGCTTTGATTTGCACGTCGCCCCATCCGTCCCTTCCTGTCACCCTCTCTTTGATGGCACGCCAGAAGCAAAAATAGCAGGTGCACTGCTGTGCTTCCTCTTGGTGCTCCGTTTACAAAACACCTTCTACCCAGAGCAAAGGGCTGCCCTTCTTTGCTTTTCCTGCTGCAAATGTGGTATCTCAAATCTCACCTCTACAGGATTCTTGGCTCATTCTGGGGTGGCAGTCTCACCGGCTTTCTTTCTGGAAGGTTCTAGCTGCTCTGAAACAATTGCATTTGGCTATGTGCCACTTTGACTCTTTAGAATAACTCCTTTTTGAGTCTGGGCTCAAAAAACATTAATGGGTAAACATAGTTTCACTCCCCTTTCAGCTTTCTGTGTTACTCTCAGTCATGCTTTCAGTTTTTAGGGCCTGTTCCTCCCCACTGTGCCTTGGTGGTAGCCTTGTTTTGTCCTAAACCATTTGGAAATGACTTTCCAAAAGTCTTGAGATTTTAGCTCCTCTCAGCTTTCCCATGGCTGGGCCATCATGGAGGCTACATTTCTCCACTTTGTCTGCAGGGCATCATGCCTTAATTAAATCATGGGATTAATTAGGCAATAGGATGGGGGTGCTATGGTAGGCTGAAAAATGGCCCCCACAGGGTTTAGGTAGGTCCTAAACCCTGGAATTTGGGAAGACGGCCGTCGCAAAAGGGATCTTTGCAGGTGAGATTAAATTCAGGATCTTGAGATGAAAACATTGTTCTGGATTGTCAGGTGGGCCCTACATCCCCGACAAGCATCCTTATAGGAGAGGCAGAGGCAGATTACATAGACGGAGGAGGAGGATATGGCCACAGAGGTAGAGGTTGGAGCAATGCTGAGCGGCGTGTGTCTCAGAGCCTTTGCGTTAGTTCTTCCTTCTGCTCAGAACGCTCTGTTGACATGGCCCTCTCATCATGTCATTGCATTTCTGCGGGAATGTTCCCTCTTCTCACCGCCTCCTGTCCTGCTTTTTCTTTCCAGTAGTGTGTATTATTACTTGACACTATGCTATTTCAATTCAGTCCAACACACACTTGTCCACCCATTTGTCTGTGTCCATACTAGACAGTAGGCTACATGAGGGCAGAGACTTCATGTGTCTTATTCAACGCTGGATCCCCAGCGCTTAGAACAGTGCCTAGTACTTCCTAGGTGCTCAAGATCTATGTGTTGGATGCATGAATGAATAAATGGCTGAATGTCCAGGATCATCCAGTAACTCAGAGGCAGAAGCAGACCCAGAGCTGAAGTCTCACGTGTCCCCTTTTACTGGTTGCAGCCTTGCATTCCAGGACATCCCATCTTTCAAATTCTCGAACATTATACCTACACAATTGGGAATCAGCCTATATAGACCTTAAATGTTCGATGTGTGGTTAAATGATATCTATACCCACAACTAGGATTTCACAGCCTCTCTTTTCCCCATGTGGGGACTTAAGCACTTTCACATTGATTTTCTCTCATTCTTCCTAAAATGTAGAATTTATGGCGGACATTCTATCCCCTCATTGCCTGCTCTCTGTCTCCCACGGCCCCCTGCTTCTGTCTTTATCACAGGAGTCTGCCTCATTTTGGATTTCTCATTGCATGAGTCAGGCTTGCCTTCTCTGTTGAGTTTAGAGGTGTTGCTGAGAAACCCATTGTGCTCTGGGAAAGGGAAATTGAGTACCATATTTTGCTGTGTACAATGCACACTTTTTTGCCGTAATATGTGAGAAAAACATAAGGATGTTCATTATACATGGATAGTACTAATTCCATATCTATATAAATATTTTTAATTCTTTGATTTATGCTTATGAGTATGAGTAGAAAGTAATAATGATATCCATATGCAAAATAATACCCTGGAATATGATCATCTTTTTTATATAAAAAAATGTATACATAAAATTTCTTGTATCTTGTATCTGCTATTGTGTTTTGTAATTATTTGTTACATAAAGTTTCTTGTCCCATAATATGTTGAAAAATAAATGCTAAAATTCCATTATAATACAAAAACACGTACTTAAATATAAACAAATATTAATAAAAATTTGAATTAAAAAAATAAAATGACAGATTTTTTGGCCCTGAAAGTTAGGGCCAAAAACATGGGTGCACTTCTCTTCCCAGCCAGGGAACTACAAAAAAAGAAATGGGTGCACATTATACACAGGAGTATATTATACATGGCGAAATTCAGTATCTGCTATGGAAGAAAAAGCTTCACATTATATTTGAATCAGATATGCCATAGGCAATATATGAGTATTTTTCTTTTTTTAAACTGAGGTGAAATTCACATAACATGAAATTAGCCATTTTAAGGTGCACAGTTCAGTATGGCATTTGGTACATTCACAATGTCGTACAACTGTTTTCCTGTCAAGTTCCAAGCCATTTTCAACAGCCCAAAGGAAAGCCCATGCCATTAAGCAATCATTTCCCAGTTCCCCTTCCCCCAGTCCTGGTAACCACCAATCTGCTTTCTGTCTCTGTGGATTTGCTTATTGTGGGTTGAGTTCACATAAATGAAACTGTACATTATGTGACCTTCTATGTCTGGATTCTTTCACGTCACATGAAGTTATAAAGGTTCATCCATACTGTAGCAAGTTTCAGTACCTTAGTCCTTTTCATGGCCGAATAATATTCCAGTGCATGTATCCGCACTACATTGTGTTCATCCATTCTTCCATTGGTGAACATATGGTTGTTTCTGGCAATGCTCTTTTGAGCAGGTCCCTAAAGATAAAGCTAAAACTAGAGTCTAATGCTTTCTAACAAAAGAACCTCCATAGTAATGGTGAATTGAAATAAAATAACACAACACCGTGGTATAGATTGTAGTGGCGAGTTAAGTATCACAACTGTGTTCACTTACAATGTAGCAAAGCAAATTCCATTTCCAAGAACAGACATACCTTACATACGCATTATCAAATGCATCGCATTTTCCCACAAACCTTTTTTCTTCCTTTTAACTCTTAGTTAAACCTAAAGAGGTCTGGAATAAAGGCAACATGGTGTATACGGTATAAGCTAAACAGATCCTTGCCCCATCTGGCTAATGATGTTTCACATAAAATAGCTTCTAACCTGCTTTTTCATATTTTGCTCTTCAACACAGCAATTGAATGCCACAGTGTTTCTTACGAGAGAAAACTGAAGTGTATTTCATGATTAAGACGATTTCTGCCTCCCCGTTGCTTAAGACGCATTGAGGAAGCTATTGCTACACATTTGCTTTTTCTTTTTTTTTTTTTTTTCCCATATGTGGGTAGCTCCCTGACTGGGAATCGAACCCAGGCCACAGCGCTGACAGCGCCAGCGCCGAAGCCTTAAGCCTCTACACCATCAGGGAATTCCCTGCATTTGCTTCTTTCAGCTCAGGGAGTGCCTTTCGGTTTTTTCCCTTCCCTTTTCTCCAGCACCCTCTCCTCCCAGCTACCTTGTTCCTGTTTTCCTGCTCCTTCTCTCAGACCTGGGCCCTCTGTGTCCCCACCAAGGACAGTTAGGCTTCCTCGGTGGTCCTCCGGGCTATCAACTGCTGGCCACGCCTGCCATGGCTTTTTGGCTGAGGCCACCCCTCCTCTCTCCACCCAGTGCTGCCATCAGTGTTTCCACCTTCCGGGAACAGGAAACATTCCAGTCCGCAATCTCCCCAGGGGACTTTGTCCCTTCTCCGGGGAAACACGACGCAAACGTGTCACAGCTAGGGAGAGATCGGAGCTCTACTTTCAAAGCATACCACTTTATGCGTGTAAAGTGTCCTGAAATATTGGAAACCTCATAACTTTTGAAAGAAACTGCACTGTGTTTGCAATATATTTGGATTTGGATTTTTTTTGTTGTTGTTGTTTTTTTGTTTTGTTTTGCTTTTTGGTATATGGGTAGCTCCCTGACTGGGAATCGAACCCAGGCCGCAGCGCTGACAGCGCCAGCGCCAAAGCCTTAAGCCACTATACCACCAGGGAACTCCCTATATTTGGATATGTTAACAGTGCTACATACAGCTCAAAAGAATGAGGTTGCTAATTGTGTTAAAATTAAATGCAGTACATTAGTATTTTACTGGGGTAAGAGAACTGCTAACATGGAGTAAGCTAGCCTGAGGGTAACCATATAAGTCGAAAATTCTAAATATTTTATCATCACTAATAAGAAACTTCGACAGTCTATCAGATACAGACAATATAGTCACATGGGAAACTACATAGATCGTAATAGAAAATTCCATGAAAGGAACAGAGACTGTAAAATATAATCGTTTAAGCTATGGTGAGATCATCAAAATTCCTTAAAGCAATAATTCTCAAGGTGTGTCTCCTGAACAACAGCAATCACCTGGAAACTTAGAAATGCAGGCTCCGTGGTCCCACCCTAGACCTTTGGATCAGAAACTCTAGAGGGGAGGCTTTTATTTTAATCTGTGGTTTAACAAGTCCTCAGGGGATTATGATGTGTACGAAAGTTTGGGAGCCGATCCCCCAAAGGATATAGAAATTATCAAGTGAGAACAAAATTTGCAGATTTTTGTGTTTAAAAACCTTGCAGTGTCTATGTTTACAAAATTTGCAGACTTCTGTGTTATTGTGACTTTCTACTCTTGCAGGAGTGGAAAAGTACCCTGTGGTGCTGGAGACAAACGGATGTGAAACCCCAGCACCAGCAGGAGTTCCATATGTCAGCTGGACCCTACATGCCAACTGGTCTTGCAGGTTTGTGTTCATTATGGTTTCATAATCTAATCAGCCACATTCTGGGTGTCTGAACACTTCCTGCCATAAGCAGGATCAAACACTTTAGAGGAAACACAAGAGTGAAAATCCACCCTCTCCCATCACCAGACTCTCTTAATTAAGTTTTAAGGCAAAAGAGTGGAGTTTTTGGTGTAAAGAGTTCTGGGAAAGGTGTCAACTTTTGGCCCACATTACCATCTATCATTATTGGAGTCCCTCCCAGGAGGAGATCCTGAGATGACAGTTGAAAGCATGTAGTTTTTCTGGGAGGTGTAGGGATAGCACCAGAGTAGAGGAGATACGAGACAAAGAAGGGACACCTTCCAAAAGGCCTGTCATGAAAGTAGGTGAGTAATCTTAATCCCATGAAAAAACTCAAGAATGGTATAAAACACATGCCTCAGAAATACCCTGGCCAAGGGTCAAGAGAGCTGTGGTATTTACACTCACACATGTCATTCCTAAGACCTTATGGCCTGCATCCAACAAAGGTACAGGGGCTTGATGTTAGAAGATGCACACTGATATACACAGACAAGTAAAGGGGTCTCAGATGTCACGGGCAGATCAGCGATAGCATTAATACATGCAAAGCCAGACAATGAGGTCAAGCTCTTAGGACTGGAAGATGAGAACTCAGTCCCTGCTAAGGATGGAGTTGTGTTGCAGTTTATTCCTGAAGTAGCAAGTACTCTTTCCACGTGATCAACATGAGGGAAGGCGCAGGGGGGTGCACATGACTCCCCCCCCCCACCCCCGCCGCCCTCCAGCCTCTCATTCACAACTCTGTAGTCTCAGCCGTACTGAGAAGAGCCTACTATTGGGGGTTCATAACATGTTATTTCCTCCCACCCAGAAACAACTCATTCTACTAAATAAGACATCAGTTAAAAACTCTGGCCTCTTAAGTATAAATGGACACCTAAAGTTTACCAGATGATGAGAAAAAGTAGCAGCATCAAAGAGAAGAACAAAGATAAGCAAATAGAACAAATTTACTCTTGAAGAAAAAGAATGTTGAAGAGACTGTCACAAAAACCCAAATCCCAAAAGATTTGAGATGTTAATGCATCCATAAAACAAGAACAAGATGCTACCTTAAAAAAAGTGGGGTAGGGGGAAGATAATCAGAGTAAGAAAAGTACTCTTGAAAATGAAACACAGAATTGCAGAAATAAAAATTTCATTAGAGGGGAGCTCCCTGGTGGTGTAGTGGCTTAAGGCTTCAGTGCTGGCACTGTCAGTGCTGCGGCCTGGGTTCGATTCCCAGCCAGGGAACTACCCACATACAAAAAAAAAAAAAAAAAAAAAAAAAAAAAAAAAAAAAAAAAAAAAAAAAAAAAAAAAAAAAAAAAAAAAAAAAAAAAAAAAAAAAAATTTAATTAGAGGTCAAGTAAATCCTTCATAACCAAGGGCAGAAATACAGAGACTAAACACTAGAGAGAATGGATTAAAAGGCATCAAGGGTCAATCCAGGAAGTACAACTTTCTACTAATAAGGACAGAGCAGGGAAACAGAGAGGAGACGATCAGAAAAATAGTACAATGATGGACATCTGCTTCTGGCAGAATATATGTATTATTATATTACATATTATATTTGAAATATTATATACGTTTAGTTATTTGATGACAGCTCAGGACGGTGATCCCTGAAAAAAGAGACACAAATGAGATAAGCCCTACAGTCGCCCAGGCTGACTTCCCAGAGGGAAGCTGCTGCCCTCAGCACAGAGAGGAGGAAGGCAGAGCCCTGTGGGTTGAGGCGACGGAACACAAGGAGTCCAAGACGGCCGAGGCAGCCGGATTTCTCAGGGCAGGGCTGACCAGATTCACCATTTTAAACAGGACAGAAAACAACGGTACTGTCCCCATTTCAAACGGTACATGTGTCAGCCTACTGACACCTTGAATTTAGCCCAGTGAGACTAGGCCGGCCAGACGTACTGTTTGAAATGGGACAGGACCATTGTTTCCTGTCCTATTTAATACGGGACGTCTGGTCAGCCTATTCGGGGCAGAGTAACAGGGAGGAGAATGCTGCACACGGAGAGAAAGCTCTGGAGAGCTGCAGAGGGTCTCCCTCAAGTATTTGGCTAAATACTGATCAGAGCATTTGTTTTGAGGAAACTTGAGACTAGGGAAAGAACCACTAAAAAGGGGGTGGGGGAATCGATCCCTAGGACTCACACAGGGTGGCAGTAGTTCAGCAGCCAGAGTGGAAAACCTCATCATTCATGGAGAATCAGGTACAGTTCTCAGAAGGCTAGTAACTCAATAGTGGAGCAAGATTGGCGCCACATTAAACACTTATTTGGTCACATCTAACAAAAGTAAGCCTTGAAAAACCCAACTATTTCCAGGTAACTTACCTGAATCCAAGAAAAAAACTCAACCATATATATAGGGATACAGAAATTGCAAGCACCCAACAACGTAAAATGTACAATGTCAAGCATCCGAGCAAAAATTACATGCCAACAGGCAGGAAAATACAACCCATCATGAGAAGAAAAATAAATTAATAAAAACAATAAATAGAATTAGTAAATTGGAACATTATAAGTTATTAAAATCATATTTCATGTGTTCAAGAAGTTAGAGAAAAGCATTTGTATGTTAAGGAGAGACATGAAAGATATTTTTAAAGGGACCCAAATCAAAATTCTAGAGATGAAAAATGCAATGTCCGAGATGAAAAATGTACTAAATTAGGTTTAACAGTAGATTAGACCCTGCAGAAGAAAAGATCAGTGAATTTGATGACACAGAAACTATCCAAAACGAGAGAAAAAAAAAGACCAAAAAAAAAAAAAAGAGAGAGAGAGAGAAGAGTATCAGTGAGATATGGCATAGCTTCAAACAACCTAATATATGTGCATTTGAAAGAGAGGGCAGAGAAGACAGATATTTGAAGAAATAACAGTAAATAATTTCCAAATGGCCAAAACCATAAACAGATCCAACAAGTGCAGCAAAGCCCGTTTCCTTCAGCTGAAGAGACCCAAGTTTTCACACGGAAAGGGCCCACCAAATAACGTCAAGTAGTCAAGTATGCAGGTAGCCCTTTAGGACAAAGGGCCACACTGGAAGCAACGAGCATGCCTTCACGCATTCACTGCTCACTACCGGGCGAGCCCAGGAGGCACCAGCTCCCAGGGTTCCCTCATCCCCACAGAAGTGCTCGGGCAAGTCAGGTGGACACGGCACAGACGGGGAGAGGGTTGCCTCACTGCCAAAGATCCCTGAGCAAAAGACGCCTGACCAAAAGGACCACGGCGGGGTGAGGGACAGGGGGAAAGGCTAAGGGTGGAAAAGTACTGGATGGAAGTGGAGAAAAGCGCTCAGCTGGGGCTCTGAGTGGAAGTGCCCGGAATCTGGATATGCAAATGACTACAAGCCCCCCTAGAAACCTGCCGTGCACTGCGCTGCACCAAGTCCGGGTGGAGGGGGCAGTTTCCCCGTGAGGGCTGCCAGGCAAAATTTTCTAACCGCCTTTGGTTGAGACTGGAAAATCACATAGAGGATTTGGGCCTGGAATCAGGCTCCTTAAATGGGGAGCAAAGTATTGGGGAACATTTCCAATATATTAGTGGGTGTAAAATCTGGATATCCAGAGAGATCTAGGCTGAAGACAATTTTGGGAGCCATCCACATAAGTGACAGCCAATGAACTCATAGATGGGAAGAGACCATGAGATCACTTAAAATGAGAAGTACGTGGGTTAGGACAAAGCCATGGGGGAGAGACACCAATAGGTAAGTGACAAGCAGTGGAGTGGGTTTGCAGCGGAGATTGAGAAGAACAGCCAGAGAGACAGAAAGAACAGCAAATGAGTGTGACATCGTGAGTCCCTGAGAAAAAAGGGAACAGGAAATAATAGACACCAAATGCTACTGAGAAGTCAGGTAAGATAAAGGGTGTGAAGAGTCTACTGCATGTGAATACCAGAAGTTAGCTGGTGATCTTCGTGACAGGAAGGACAGAAAGCCAGGCTTAGAAGGCTGAAGAATACATGGTAGCAAGAAAACAAAGATAGGTACGGATAGACGTAGCCATGAATGGTAGGAGAAAGGACGGTTTCCAGAAGGAGTTAAGAATATTGCCTTTTTGAGATGGGAAAGACTTGAGAATGTATAATTGTTGGTGAGAAGGAGCCCAAGAGAGAAGATGAAATCATTGGGGAAGGAAAAAAAATCATGGGAAAGCCATCTCTACAGAGGGTTTGCTCACAGAACCAGATAGAGAGATTATCTAATAATAGAAGCAAAGGAAAAACCGCCAAGTGCTCAGGTGCATTTGAGGCCTTGGCGGTGGGAAGCTGAGGTCTCATCTGTTGGATGCTTGAGTTTTGCAAGATAGTAGGAAGTCGGTGGGAGAGCATCTGTTGAAAATAAGAAGTGGTGGGGCAGAGTTTTGCAGGAAAGGAAGAAGTGTTCAACTTTCGGCCCAGTTGATGTTGGAGAATAAAGTTTTGATCACCGGGGCCTTTCAGACATAGAAAAACAGTAACCACGATAGTCAGGGGGAAACATAGCCAATATTTATTGAACACTATATGCCAGATACTGGACTAAACTCTTTACATGCATTAATTAATTTAATCCTCATCACACCACTGTGATATGCATACTCTTGTTAGCCTGCCACCTAAAGCATATTCCTCTGCCAGCAAACACTTTCGGAAGATGTAGAAAAAAATGTGTGAGAAGATTTGAAGAAACGAGTTGATTTTCACAGTGTGGGTAGTTTGCTCTATAACTACATGGCAACATACCATAAAGGCAGCCGTTTCTAAAAGGTTCTTTTCAAAAGTGAAATACACCAGGAACTACTTTTCTTCATTAGCCCCCCACGGAAGAGACAAGATGTATAGGCAACAGGAATTTACTTCTTGAATTAAAACAAAAAGTTTTAGTGCCCAGATCTTGGTTTCTAAATACCATTCCCCACTGAGAGAAACCAGGACCCCTTGTAGAAATGGCTGATTTGAGGGTTGGGGTTGAAAAAGTATTAAATAAATCTGGAACATCTTATGTCAGAGTTAAAAGAAGTGCTCAAAAAACAGATGGGACATATCAAAAAGCCAGCTTGAAATGGCTCCCATGGACCTAAACTGGGATAATTTAAGAGTATTAAACAAAGGATGAGTCAATGGAGTAAGGGGGTGTTTAGGGCACTAAGACTATTCTGAGTGATACTACAATGGTGGGTATGTGACAGAGAGCAGGATGTACCATCCCAAAATCTACCACTTTGGCACACTGATATTTTGAATTAGAGAAACAACTGGTCAGAAACAGACATTCTGAGCCTCTTTGTCCCCCTTAAAGCAGGCAATAAATCTCCCATGTGAACAGTATCCTCTCTGCACCAGAAGGTTAGAGGTCATCATCATCACCAGAGATAGGGAATTCAGGGCCCAGAAAGCTGTGAAAACCAACCCTGCGTCTTCTTCATGACTTTAAGCCCAGACCCCTTTGTCTTACCAAGTTTTCACAAACTTACTATTTCTGTCTAAAAGGTATAAAAGCTGCCTGTTTTGGTCACTTCTTTGAGTCTCATGTTTTAATGGGGTTCTCATACGTAAGTGACTACATTTGTTTTTCTCCTGTTAATCTGCCTTATGTCAATTTAATTATTAGAACAACCAAAGAACCTAAAGGACAAGAAGGAAACCATTTTCCTCCCCTACAAGGACATTATACATTTGGCAAAACCCATAGAATGTACTACCCAAGGAGTGAACCCTAATGTAAACCACAGACCTTAGTTAATAATGTATCAACATGAGATCATTAATTGTAATAATTGGACCATACCAACATAAGGTGTTAGCAATAGGGGAATAAAAGGATGTATATAAGAACTCTACACTTCCTGCTCAATTTTTCTGTAAAACTAAAACTGCTCTAAAAAATAGCCTATTCATTAAAAATGTAATACAACTAAGGATCGTAATGAACTATAACTGATTGACTAAAATAAGATTGAGTCCATACTGACAATAAATAAATGAAAAGAGAAAGCACTTTCCTACAATATGTCAACTAATACTTGTAGTGGGAGAGGCAGGATTATATTACCATTTCACAACCATCACAGTAGACTGGTTTAGGCAGGGATTATTAACCAACACTAATTCTAGATGAAAAGGTTTGATGAAGAACAGAGTATTTGCAGGATCTCAGGATATCTCTCCACAAATTAGCTGCAAGAGGGAAAATAGTAACTACACAGTGGAGGAACTTTGACCATGTGATCAAAATTAGCATCACTAACAAGGGGCATAGAGTGCCTGCAGATGGGTCATCTGAGGACACCACACAGTTCATGCAGTATTTCCGCCAGGAATACATAATCTGAATCTAATCATGAAACATGAGACAAACCCAAATTAAAATGCATTCTATAAAATAACTGGCCTGTATTGTAAAAAAAAGTCAGTGTTGGGAAAGACCAATTTCAGATCTAAGATCAGGGAAACACACACACACACACACACACACACACACACACACAGGGTGCAGCACAAATAACATCTTTTTACTTACAAAACCATAAGCATGTAATTCTGTAACATAACAATGTCCTAACTATATTAGCATGACTATTTTAAAAAGGGTGTTACTTCTGCCCAACCATGTGTGTAGTTTATACATATGTAAGTTTATACACAGAGAGAAAGCATAAATGTGGCAAAATATTAACAATTTGGTGAATCTAGGCAAAAGGTATGCAGGAGTTCTTACTATTTTTGTAATGTTTCTGTAAGTGTGAAACTATTTCAAGACAAAAGATTTAAAAGAACATGTTTAATAAAGTAAACTGCAAGTGTAACCTCTCTGATGGATCATTTCGACTTGAATAAGGGGGGCAGTTCTGGGTTAAGGATAGAGAGCTAGCACCTACCACATGGGAAATTAATTCACACCTTCATCCACAAATGATTACAGCAAATAAAACGAAGGACATAAAGTGCTACAGGGTGTCACACCTGCGGTAAATTTTATTGAAACAATCTAATTTGATTAAACTACAATCCAGTATTTACAATATATTATATTAAGATGAGAGAAGGCCATGAAAACCTGTGCCAGGCAAATGCTGTCAATCTGCCGAATTATCTATTTTTTTAACAAAAGATATTTACTGACCTTTTAACAAGTGGCTAACATTAGCATGTTGTCACAATACTGAAAAACAAAACAAACCAGTGAATGAATTCCTTAAAACTGCTTTTATTGTGAGCAAGTGAAAATCAAAAGGAGCTATAGAGGTATAAGCTTTATGTAACTGTTTCATTTTTAAATATATTTGGGGATATTTCCACTTGGATGTGATTTTTGTTGCCAAAAACGCCATGTGCACCTGTAAAAACCCTAATTGCCCGCTAAAGAAAGTGAGGGTGGGCAGGGGAAATTACCAACATATTTAAAGACTTTTTAAATGAAATGTTTCCACCAGTTTGGGACTTATTGTTCTCAATGCAAAAATGCAACCTATTCCAACTAGTTTGCAAGAATCCCTTTTGGCCAGCAGGAAATGGAATTTTAATAAAAACTTTCAGTCAGAGTCATTGCAAAGGCTTTTAACTTGAGTATGATTTAGTTATTGCGACCAGGCACATCCTTCTTTGTTTGGAGCCACATATTTTCGCTGGGTAGTTTTCCATCTATGACGTCGTTAAAACAAAGCACAGACATACTCCGAATCAAACCCAAGAACTGCTGACTCGCAGTGATGATCTTACGTTTTCAAAAACGGGGCCTAACAACTAGATAAATTTACTAAAAATCACTGTTCACTTAAAATGGGTGAATTTCATGGTATGCAAATTACACCTCAAAGTTGTTTAAAAGGCATGTTCAATAGTATTGCTCTTTACAAATATTTTGTCCTATATTTGACAATATTGTGAGGTGTTATAATTAACAGCCAAGCATTTTATTGCTTATTTCATCTCTCGCCCTTTATTATTTTTCATTTTGCTTATTTTCATAATGTACATAATCTGTTAGGGTATTTAAACAACCATTTGAATGATTGTTTGCTGATAAAGAGTTGCAATCAAAAGAGTTTGAAGTCCGCTATCCTGGAGTCCACCTCAAGCCCGGAAGCCTCCCGATTCTCCGAGGGGCCCTCCGCCAGGTCACCCCCGCAAAAACGAGCGCTGGACGCGTCTTGCCCTAACACTGGACTCCCCTGCCTTTCACTCTAAGCGCTCTGCACCTAGGAAACGACCCGGCCGGCAGCTTCATCATTTCCGCCTCCCTCAACCCCCAAACCGCCTCCATATCGCTCTCCAAGGCCCCGGAGATCGCGGGCAGGGCGGAGAAGGGGGAGGGCCGAGCGCGCCGGGCAGTGCCCTCCGGCCGCAATCAACGATAAGAGGAAGAGGGATTCCAGAGCCGCGAGGCCGGCGCAGGAGCCTGGGCACGCGCCACGTTCCCGCGAGGCTCAAAGGCTCCAGCTAGGCGCCATCTTCCGGGAAGGAGGGGAGGGCCGCGAGGGGGCAATCTCCGGCGAGAAAGAGAGGGCGCGCTTCCCGCGCGCACCCCGCCGTCCTCGCCGCCGGCGCCCTCCGCTGGCGTCGCAGGGGGCGGGGCGTGCGCGGAAGGGGCGGAAGGGGCGGGGCGGGGCACCGGCGCGGGGCACGTCCTGGGCACCGAGGGTTCCCTGGCGCCCCCGCGCACTACGGGAGGTGGCCCTGATATGACTGGCGGGGCGGCGGCGGCGGCGGCGGCGGCGGCGGCCCGCGGACGATGCTCGCCCTCTTGGGCGTGACGACCCTAGTGCTGGTCGCCGGGGCGCCGTGGGTGTTGCCTTCAGCGGCAGGTGAGAAACAAGGGGTTGCGGCGAGGGCGCCAGGGAGGGGCGCGACGCTGGGTGGTGTTGGGAGCTACGGGTCGGGGACGTGGGTGGGGGGTGATAGACGTCCTTTCGGGAGGCCTCTGGTCGTCCGTGGGCACGGCGCTCAGGTTGAAACCGACTTGGGCTCGAAACAGGAGAAAGTGGCGGTCAAGGTCCTAACACCCCACTTGCTTGGCGTCCAGCGGTCCTTTCCCCGGGCTGGGGGCACCCTCCCCGCGGGTCCTCCAGCCCTCGGCCGCGACCTGGGCTCCTGTCCCGCGGCGCTGGGTGTGCGAGAGTCTTCGTGTAGAGTTAGTTTCTTTTCGGAAAACCGGACAGCTAGGCCAGACCGTTAAGTAATAATAAGGTTTTAGCCACGAACTGTGATGCTGCTTGTTCCCTAAACGTGTATCTTCAGTTTAGTAAACAGTCCCACGTGGGAGCGAAATAAGGGTTGCAAAAATTTCCGACCCTCGAGATTTCGACAGTGTGATTTTAAAAAAAGTAATAATAAAAGAAAATTAACACAGCCGCAATACAAAGGCTGGGAGCCACCAGGCTAGTTTGCTGTTTGCTTTAATACTTAGTCGGGATGTATATGGGGAATAGCAGCTATTTGTTATAAGGTTGATTTTGCAGAGAAACAGGACCTAGCAATCGCGGGCAGGAATCCAGGAGTGGAGGAGACCGCCTAAAGCAGTGGTTCTCAACCTTCCTAACGCCACAACCCTTTAATACAGTTCCTCGTGTTGTGGTGACCCCCCATAACATTATTTTCGTTGCTACTTCATAACTAATGTTGCTACTGTTGTGAATCGTAATGTAAATATCTGATATGTGTTTTCCGATGGTCTTAGGTGACCCCTGTGAAAGGGTCGTTGGACCCCCAAAGGGGTCATGACCCACAGGTTGAGAACCGCTGGCCTAGATACTTAACTGTTGGCTTTGAAAACCCTACCCTAATGTGGTAGGTACGTGGTATTCTATTTCTCAAACTCTTCCTCAAATAGGGTATATAATGTAGTACATGGATGGTAATGTTACCGGAAAATGGGGTGCCCTCGTCGGCGTGGTGTCCAGGTTCTTGGTATCTCGAGCAAAGAATTGAACGACACACACACAAGAGTGTAGAGGTGATACAGATAGTTTATTGAGAGTAAGTACACTCCGAAGAGGTAGGGGCGGACTCGAGCAGGGAAATGGCTCAAGAACCCCGATTAACGATGCTTTGGTACTTTTATTTTCTTTGGCTGTAAAGGGTTACGCCCATCTGGGTATGGGGCCTCTTGATTGATATCTTTGATTGATGGGGGCTCTGACATCACCCTTTTATTGCCCACGTCTCCTTTGTAAACTCAATTACCTCCTGTAATTATCTTAGGGCAGAGATTACTAAAGAAAAGGTGGTACCAGAGTGGTGATTATTCCAGCAAGGGACCCGGTGGGAGGGGTCCCAAAATCCCCCTGTTCTCTCTGCCTTCCTCACATTCTCTTGAGAGACGTGATCCCTACAAATGCGAAGCTGAGGGGCGGGAGGTCTCATCTTCCATATCTGCTTCCTGCTGAGTGTGGTCGTTGTCCCTATCTGTCGGGGATCCACAGAGCTCTCACCCTATTTGATCTAAAAGGGGGAGGGGTTTCGAGATATGGTCTTCAGTCAGGAAGGGCTTGAAGCCTTGCCAGGCGACATTTGCATCCCAATCGCCCCTAGATAAGGAGAACCAGACCCTAATAAGTTCAAAAACTTTGGATGGAAAGGCAGGCCTCAAAGCCATCACTGCAGGGTGGCTATCCAACAGAAGATTTGTTTAGCTCTTTGGTGTCTGCATCCTGCAGACTGGGCTCCATCAGCCACCCAGGCCTATCCAGGAATGGCCTCGGGATGATACAGCTAACACAGATTCACAGTCACCAGGATGATTAGCCACCCAGTAAAGTTTTATCATATATCACAAATTTTAGGATGACTAACCAAGGTTGGAGGCAGGACATTTTGGGAACGTAAGTTACAAATTTTTCTGAGTAGATTAACCCAGGCCTGGGCAAAGGATACCTGGAAGGCGCAGGCTAAAAGCCCGTTGTTTAGGGAGTTCCCTGATGGTGTAGTGGCTTAAGGCTTCGGCGCTGGCGCTGTCAGCGCTGCGGCCTGGGTTCGATCCCCAGTCAGGGAACTACCCACATATCAAAAAGCAAAAAAAAAAAAAAAAAAAAAGCCCATTGTTTAAGTTTTGGGGTAATTGTCTAAAGCAGGAGGGAGGATGAAGACATTCCATGATTCAAGCTCGGAGCAATCTGTTGTTTGAGCTGGAGTTGAGGGAAAACTGAGAGGGTGAATAAGGCTAGGAAGTAGGAAAAAGGTGAGACCGAGAGCTACAGAACTAAGGAAGAGGAGTCTATAGTGAGGTGGGGGAGGGCTGCCCAGCTTGGCCCATATCAGTAATAGGGGTCTAGGTGCAACCTATAATTTCTTTGAAGTCTTTTGTTCATGAAAATTTGCATTAAACTCGTGTTTGCTTTAATGTCATGTAACAGTTGTCATGTAAAGTTAACATTCCAGGAGGATGTGTTTTGAGATCCTAGTTTTAATCTAGATTAGAGAGAGCTGCTAAAATAAGTTTTACACTGCTAGCATTTACTGTGCTCTTAACTCGGTGCCAGTGTTTGAAAGGTATAAACTCCTTTAGTTTTGAAACAACTGTTACTGGAAAGTGGGGTGACCTTGTCAACGCGCTGTCCAGGTTCTTGGTATCTCGAGCAAAGAATTGAACGAGACACACAGAATTATAGAGGTGAAACAGAGAGACAGTGTATTGAAGAGAAAGTGTACTCCAGAGAGGCAGGAGCGGGCTCGAGTAGGAAAATGGCTCAGGAGCCCGGATTAACAGCGCTTTGGTACGTTTGGGTCTTCAGGGGTTACACCTCTGGGCGTGGGTCCTCTTGGTTGACAAGTCTGATTGACAGGGCCTGTGACATCACCTTTTTACTGCCTGTATTTCTTTTTCAAACTCAATTACCTCTTGTGATTGTCTTATATTAGGGCAGGGATTATTAAAAAAAAGAAAGGTGATGTCCAGTTGGTGATTGTTCTAATAAGGCAGGTCCCATGGGAAGGGTCCCAAGATCCCCTATCTTATCTGTCTACCTACCTTGTCTTTTGAGAGGTGTGATCCCCTGAATCTATGGGAAGCTGAGGAGCGGGAGGTCTCATCTTCCATATCTGCTTCCTGGTGAATGTGATCGTTTTCCCTAGTGGGGGATTCACCTTATTTATTCTAAATGGGGGGTGGGGTCTCCAGATCTGCCTGGGAGACTGTGTTGATTTCTTCAGTCTTGAAGGGCTTGAAGCCTTGCCAGGTAACATTTGCATCCCAATGGCTCCTAGATAAGGAGAACCAGGCCCAGTTTAGTAAGTTCAAAAGCATTGGCCCTAAAGGTAGACCTGAAAGCCATCACTGCAGGGTGGCTACATGACAGAAGATTTGTTTAGCCCTTTGGTGTCTGCATCCTGCTGATTTGGGGCTCCAGCTGCCACCCAGGTGCCACTGCCTATCTAGGAATGGCCTGGGGATGATACAGCTAACAAACATAGATTCACAGTGGCCAGGATGATTAGCTAAATTAGTCTAGCATACCCAGCGAAGTGAAGTTTTATTATCACATGTCACAAATTTTAGGATGGCTAACCAGGGCTGGAGGCAGGACATTTTGGGAACAGAAGTTACCACTTTTTCTCTGAGTAATTAACTCAAGCAAAGGATGGGCAAAGGATGAAAGATGCAGGCTAAAAGCTTATTGTTTAAGTTTTGGGGTAATCGTCTAAAGCAGAAGGCAGCGTGAAGACATTCGATGATTCAAGCTAGGGCAAACTATTGCTCAAATTAGAGTTAAAGGGAAACTGAGAAAGTGATTTAAACTTAAGACTAGAAGAGGAGTCTACAGTGAGGTGGGGCTGCCTTGCTTGGCCCATATCACAACCACTAGGCACTCAAATCCTCTGTAACAAATACCAGGGGCGGTTCCCTGGTGATCTAGTGGCTGTGTTTCGGCACTCTCACCTCCCTGGCCTTGGTTCACTTCCCAGCCAGGGAACCAACCAAAATAAAATAAAATAACTAAAGCACTGAGAAATGGTGTAACTTGCCTAAGGTCACACAGCTAGCCAGTGGCTGAGTGGGAAGTTAGACCCCTGGGAATCTGTCCTCAGCGCCCTGGTGCTTAAGACTAAACTGTTTTCCTAAAGCCCAAACAACTTAAAATTCTTGGTTATCCACCTGTGTTAAGAGCCTAGTTATGGGGGGTGGGGGGGGCGGGGTTCCCTGGTGGTGTAGTGGCTAGGCTTTGGGTGCTTTCACCACAGCGGCTTGGGTTTGATCTGCCCAGGGAATCAACCAAAGAAAGAACCTAGTTAATGTTTGTTAACCAATCTACTTTTTTCTCAAAAGAGTAGTAAAGGTCAAAATTAAATGAAATGTTAACCCTAACTTAAGATCGTAATCTTGTTTTATCTTGCAAAGTCATAAAAAATAGTCATACTTTTAAACCTCGTATATGTGATTTTGGGTTCCTAGTCTAAGAAAACTCCAAAATATGGAAGGAAATTTGTATTTATATGGATGTATGTGTTTGGATTTATGTCAGACTTAATTAAAGTAGTAAACTCTGTCCAGTAATTAATATCAATGTGAAAATTTGCAAGCAACCTTTCAAATTGTATAAGAAGTGTGGTTAAGTGCCCATTTATATATTTTACATGCTAAAAGGGTGAAATGGACTATTATCAAAAGGATATTTCTAATACTAATAGAACAAAATCTATGAAATCTAAAATCCTGTTTAATAACTGTCTCCAAGTCTTTGTCCATTTATCTATTGGTTATTTGTTGATCTCCCAAATGCCAGGATGTCTCTTAACTCTAGGATCTCCTTCCTTTAGCAGAAGAATTGCATCCCTGAGGAAATCTCTGGCTCCCCTATTAGATTTCCTCTTCCTATCGCAAGGCCCGGAGTTGCAGAATTAGAGTATTCTAAACTGAATACTACAAATGCAGTGAGATCTTTTGTTAACCCCTGTAAACCAAGACACTGCCCTTTAATTGCATAGACTATAAAATTCCAATAAATGGGATGGGAATTTAGAGAAGTGGGATAAGAGGACGTATTCTGTTCTGGGATGAAGTCCCAGAGAATGAGTGAAACAAAGAATAGAGAGAGGGTTGAGGCAGTCAATGAGTACCTCCCCCTATTTAAAAAAAAAATCAGAAAATGTTTTCTCACATCTCCCCTCTGGACTCCATACCGTAATATCTCTCACTGGAAAGTAGAGGAAGCCGTCCCAATGAAGTTCTACACTAGGGTTGAAAAATTCTGCAAGGAGGTAACATGCTTGCCCTTAGGCAGAAGTAAAGGCTAGAAATATTGTAGGAACCAAAAATATATTTAAAAGCTGGTCTTTCAAAAATTGTAGTTTATCATAGTGAAAGATTGGACCTTTGTGATATTGAAGAAGTTTGTGTGAACCCAGCATTATGCTAAGTACTCTGAAAAATGCAGGTTAAGAACAAAGCTATAAGGCCCCTGCCCTGAAAGAACTTGCAGTGTGGTTAGAGATTTGTGTTCAACACAGAAGCAATTTTTAAAAATCATTATTCAGCAAGTTTTGAGAGCCTGTTAGATATCAGGTACTGTGCTTTCTTATTTTTTTTCATCAACTTCCATGTGAAATTTAGCAGATTCATGGTACAGCCTGTTAAGGAAGAGCAAGATCAGCATGAGCTACAGTATTTGAGGAAGGTTTTCTGGAAAGGGTCAGACTTGAGCTGAGTCTTGGAGGATTTGAGTAGTCAGAGGGGAAAAATAAGAGAGGGCATCCAGCTGGTGGGAGATTTGTACTAGGAGTGTGAGAAATCAGGTCTCTAGAAGCCCTCAAAAATGAACAGAAGGGTTCAGGCTTGATTTGTTCAGCAGCCAAGACCTTTTCAGGTTCCTATAGGGCTTGGCTGACATAAAACATTCATACTTCTCTCTTGATTTTGTTATGTGAATATTCATTTCCTGTGAATAGAGCTGTTAAGTTTGAAACCAGATCTGTTCATTCTCCATCAGAGTATATGAAGCATATATCTATCAGTACAGAATATGAAACCCAGCAGTTAACCCTGTATCCTTTATGTCAATATCACTTCCAGATGAAAGAAAAAATTCTATTTTTATAGACTGTTTTTCAATTAAAATACAGTGCTTTTCTCCTTTATTTTTTTCTACCTTTATTGAGGTATAATTGACATATAACATGTTTTATAGATTAAAAAATTCAATCTGTTTCCATCAGATGCAGAAATACAAATAATTAGCAGCCTCCTTGTACAGAGAGCAATGGGTGTTCTTAGATTTTTTTATATATTTTGTTATAGTTAAATGTATTCATTCTTCAGTCAGTGATGTAAAGGGAAGAATTACGTTTTTAAAAATAATCTGTAGTGTATGCATAACTGTCTTCTTCCTTGTTGTCTTATAGGGGAAACAAGTCTAGTATCTCCTCAAAATGTAGAGGTCTCCATCATTGATGACACCTTTATTCTGAAGTGGAACAGAAGCAATGAGTCTGTCAGGAATGTGACTTATTCAGCAGATTATAAAACGTACGTGACTCATTGATTTGCCGGAATCATCTGAAGAATTTTTGTAATTTTTAACACTATAGTTTTTTTTTAGATTTGTGAAGCATTTTGTTTTTCCTTTTTCTTTCTTTTTTTTTTTTTTTTTAAAAGAAATTTCAGGGGGTTCCCTGGTGGTGTAGTGGCTAGGCTTCAGCACTCTCAACACCACGGCCTGGGTTCGATTTCCAGCCAGGGAACTACACCCCCACCGCCCCCCCGCCCCCAAAAAAGAAAGAAGAGAAATTTCATGTGTACAAGGTAAGGGCAATTAATTTTGTGAACTCATCCTACAAAAAGTGCTACAGACCTCACTGCTGTCACCATACCTTACCTTGGTGAGGTTATAACACCTTACCAAGTTGTTTGTACAATGCTGCCATCATAAGCACACAGTGGCAAGTTTGCGAATTTGATTGTCAGAATTTGGACATGATGACAGCTCTGATGGCCATTCCAGAAAAGTAGGTCCACAGTTGCTTTGAAGGGTGGATCAGGCACTGGTGTCAATGCAGAGCTTCCCAAGGGGAGTACTTCAGGGGTGACCGTAGGGATATTCAGCAGTGAGGTACGTAGCACTTTTTCTGGGATGAGTTTGCGAAATTAATTGTCCAACCTTGTACTTTACATAATATTTATAACTTCTTTTCTGCAAGTAGAGACTTAGTCACATTTATCTTTGGACGTTAACACAAAAGACATTTTGGGGATGCCAATGGCAGACAGCCTGTGTAGTCCACAGTCAAACCTTTTCTTTTCCAGATGCGCTAATGCAGATCCAGATTTTCATCTAGAGCACTAAGCAGCACCGTAACTTGAGGATATGGGAGGGAACCCTAAAAAACGTATCCACGGTTTTGGAATAGGACCCCATGTCTCTTTTGGTCGGGTTTTCCTAGTATCTCTCCATCATACACAATGTTTTAATTTTAGATGTAATTTATAAACATCAATATATTGGTCCCTGTGTTTCCACCCTCGGCATTTTTAGAGTTTCAGTTCCTTCTCCTGCTTAATAATTATTGAGAGGATAAGAAGGTCGGGAGTTGCAGAAAAGGATTACCAAAGGAAACAGAACAGAGCTCTGGAAATACAGCCTTTGCTTTGGGTTTTGGGGTCTGTCTGCTGACTGCTCCCTGTCCAAGAAAGAACAGACAGGTGACTGAGCAGTGAGGAAACAAGGTGTAGGACCTCCAGTACCGGGATCCCACCACTTCACCCACGCCCATGGCACTGTGTTCTCTGGTTGATTGTGAGACTAACTTAGTAATGTGTGTGTGAGAGAGTGTATATGTGCACATATACATGCTTATATGTTTTTTCTCAAAATTGAGCATATATGAATTTTTATCTCTAGAGTTTTTCTTTAAATTGGACTTCGAGTTTTGTTACCAATTTAGTTCTGGGTGTTAGTTCAGAATTTTCTTATTAAACAATTGTTTTACATAGAGCAAAGATGACCTCAGCTATTCCTCTTTAAAGTTAATCCTTGCAATAAAGAACAGAGCCATAGACAGTGCTCTCAAGTTCATGATCCTTCACATATATATTAAGATTTATCACTCACACTAAATTCTCCAGTCCGTAATTGTCTTGTGTCCTTCCGTTCTGACTTTAGCATCCAGTGTGTTATTTCAATGTATTCTTACTGTCTCCTAACTTATAAACAAGTGCCTTGTAAAAAAAAAAAAAAAATGCCAGACAACAAGCTTGGGGAGGCAGTATAGCGTTAGTGTAGTGTAGTATATTATGGACTTAAGCCAGGTTGCTTGGGTTTAAATCCCCCTCTTATCCCGTCACAGTTTACATGCCTTTTAGGTATAGATAAAAGCTAAGACCATGCATATGAGGGCTGTCCGGAAAAAAACCCAGCCATAAATGCCTCTATTTTTCTTTTTCTTTTTCTTCTTTTTTCTTTGTAGTTCCCTGTCTGGGAATCGAACCCAGGCCATGGCGTTAAGAGCGTCTATTTTTCATGTTACATGGCTGGATACTTTCCAGACAGCCCTCGTAATTTAGCTTCCAAGCCACATACTTCTGAGAGTGAAAGGAGGCACTTAGTTTTACAAAAGCTGAAACAACAAGCTTAAACCCAGACTGTCCTAGGCAAACTGGGCTAGAACACCCCAATAAGAAAATGTTTAAGGGGGTTCCCTGGTGGTGTAGTGGCTAGTCTTCGATGCTCTCAGCACTGTGGCCTGGGTTCGATTCCCAGCCAGGGAATCACCCCCCACCCACTCCCCCCCAAAAAAACTTTTAACTAGAAAGTTATTTATGAGTATTTACAATGAAGTGGCATGGAGTAAGTGATCAGTTGAAGCGTAGTTAATATCAACAGCAGACCAGTATTTTTAAGTGTGGTGTTTCTCAGAATGCAGCATGTATGTCACTGGTGATAAATGATGCACAGACACGCGAGTAAGTTATTACATACTGGGGGCTGTAGAACCCAATTGTCTAAGACATCAGTGTTCGTGACCTGTATCTAAAATTTGTTATGATTAATGTGTAGCATTCTTTCATTCAAATATTGAATGCCTTTATTTATTTGTTTTCTTTCATTTTTTTTAAATCTTTTTTATTTTGTTTTATTCTTTTTTTATTTGTATTGTTTTTTCTTTTTGTGTTTTTTTGTTTTTTTGTCTTTTTGTTGTTGTTGTTGTTTTTGTATGTGGGTAGTTCCTTGGCTGGGAATCGAACCCAGGCCACAGTGTTGACAGTGCCAGCACCGAAGTCTTAAGCCACTACACCACCAGGGAACTCCTGTTTTTTCATTTGAGTGCCTTTAATGCCAAACACTCTTGGATGCTTTGAGTACATCAGTGAATAGGAGAGACAAAGATGGCATGAAGGGGGTTCTCTGGTGGTGTAGTGGCTAGGCTTCCACACTCTCAACACTGCGGCCTGGGTTCAATTCCCAGCCAGGGAACTACCCCCCCACCAAAAAAAATAAGATGGCATGAAATTATATTATGAAATCTGTTTTATAAAATGAATTTTATATTAGTTACATGTTCATTTTCAAATTATGTTCTGTTCTGATACGATAAAGTTTTTCATAAAAGAAATACAAAAGTAGCTACCACTGCCATAGCTTGCTCATATGCAGGAGCATTTGTAATAGAGTGTACAGGAGAGGCAGACATAAAAGGGGAGGGTGGGGTGAAGCATATCAGGGCTTAGCTTTAAATGTTTTATTTTCTGTTTATAATAAGTTTTCCAGATGAATGAACCATTGGTGTGTTACCTCCTTTTTTCCTGTAGTTCATGTTACTTTGACTCTCTGTGCTCCTGATTTAAAGAAGTCTGTGTATTGTACCCACTTCCCAGACTTCTTATATCTCCTACTTTTTCTGGAATTGTATTTTCTAATAAAAAACATTTGAGAAAAACAAAACTATAAAAAAAAAAAAATCAGGCTTTTGAGACATGGAGGAGTTTTCCAGGAATGTTTATGTTAAATAAAGGTATCATTAATACCAGCTCTAATCTCAGAGCTCAGATAGGTAATTAGAAGAGGTAATTGGCTGGGAAAGAAGTTTTCCATATGCTAATGGGTATTTTTTGATCATTTTTAAAATTTTTCCTTTGTGAAAAATAAGGTAGACTTGAATTTGGGTCGGCACCAAAATTACTTGGATGTTATCCCTAGTTTCTATGATCACAAAGCATCTTTAAAATGAAGTCTACAGTATTACAAAAAAGAAAGTCAGCTACTCCTGGAACGGTGAATTAGCTTGGACAGAAATGCCTTCTCAGAAGACAATAGTGTGTCTGCCAGGTTTAAGGTGGGCGGGGCTTACCACAGGCAAGCTTTGAAATCCTGTGTGTGTGTCCTGCCCCTGCCCCTCACTTCAGACACCTTTCCTGCTTCGTAGCTACAAGTCCTCTGTGCTTTGGGCGCTGAGTGCCAACTTGATTCCTTCATGTGTTTGAAGAATCTGATACTAATCACTTCAACTTTCTGATTGACTAAGTCCACTTTGAAGAATTTATTAGTTTATGTTAACATTTCAGGTTCTTTGTTTCTAGTGATAATGATAGAAGGAATGAAGAGATCAGCAAGCAGAAGGGATGGTTTGGTTGTGAGGAGGGCAGAGAAAATTCTCAAACCACGTTGATTCTGAGGTCTTTCTCAGCAGTAGTAAAGCTGTTCATGGGAGATCAGAAGGGCATCATCATATCCTGTTTCCAAATTTTCAGTAGGAAAAAGAAGATCCAGAAATGCAAAGTAGTCGGCCAGAAGTCACATGGCTGTTTTTAGCAAAGCTGACACCACATCTACTTTTACCTTATGGGCCATTTCTTTCTCTGCTTCTTTGAAATCTAATCCAACCACCCACACAATCATAGAACTGTATGATGTCAGAACTGATCCCTTTTATGAATAATAACTTGGTATATATGCATTAAAGAAGAGTGGAATGTTACTAAAATGTTAACAGGATATTAAGTCAAGTAGAAGTAACTACTTGAACTAGCTTTATAATGTTAGTAAACAGAAAAGGTGTCTAACACTTTTTTGTACTTACATATTTGCTCATTCATTTGCTTTTTTATTTTAAAGAGCCGAGATA
Organism: Lyroderma lyra; assembly: GCA_004026885.1. Classification (NCBI taxonomy): domain Eukaryota; kingdom Metazoa; phylum Chordata; class Mammalia; order Chiroptera; family Megadermatidae; genus Lyroderma; species Lyroderma lyra. The sequence continues at coordinate 28,775 of PVJL010008822.1, forward strand.
GGTAGTTGGATAAAATTGCCTGAGTGTCAGTACATCACTGGAACCACATGCATGTTTTCTTCACCCGAGATGAATGTTTATGAGGAAATGGAATTGCGTGTAAGAGCAGAAAAAGGAAATGATACTTCTCCATGGACTGATGTGGACTCATTTATACCATTTCAACAGGGTAAGGAAAAGTTGCCAGCTGAATTACATTGTATTTTTTGTTGACTATTACCAGAACAGCTCACTTCCCAAACCCATGAGTGTCCACTGGCATTTTCCAGACACTGATATGTGATTTGGTGACTGACTGAATGCAGAAGTAGGTGTGAAATACATCTGTCTCCTTTAAGCCAGACATTAAAGAGATTTGAACCAAGTTTTTTTTTGGTTGGTTTGTTTGAGGAAATAGAGTTAATTTTTTATAACAAGTATTTGTTGCTATTTTTATCATTATTTTTAATTAATTAATAGATACTTTATCTGTTTTAATGTTTAATATACTAAATATCGAAAGACATGACCCATATAAAGAAAAGCTCTTTGGGACCCTCAGTGTCCGTAAGAGCCCAGCCCCGTACCGAACTCGGGGAAGAGTTTGGTTCTCACCTCTTTTCTGTGCTGCTTTTCCTTCCACTCCCTCTTCAGCCCTCTCCACCCGAGCCTGTTCCTCATCACGACCCTAAAACCACTCAGGTCATGGTTGCCCATGGTCGCCCATGGCCCTCACGATGCCAAGTGAGGACCCAGTGCCCATCTGGCTCTGTTCCTCTGACACCGACACGGTTGTCACTCCCTCTTCTCAAAAGCCTTCCATCCCTGGACCTCTGGGGCCCTGCTCTTTCTTGGTGCTCCTCTTGGTCTGCGCATCTCTCAGACCCTTAAGTGTTGGACGGCCACAGGACTGGGTCGTTGGACCTCTGCTCTTCCTGCACTCACTCCACTGCTAACCGTAAGGCTCTCAGTGCTGTCCCTAGGCTCTGAGCTCTCAACGAGCTACCTCTAGCCCCATTTCTTCCCCTTTCCTTTAGAGCTGTGTCACCAACTCTGGTCAGCATCTCTACTTAGAGGTCTAAAAGTCATCTCAGATTTAACACAGCCAAATGGAACTCCTCATCTTCCCCCTCAGAACTGGCTTTCCTTGCGGTTTCTTCCCACCTCCGTTAACGGCATCACCTAGTCGTGTGCTCAGTCACAAGCCTGGGCACTATCTCTGACTCCTCTTTTCCTCACATCCTACGTTCAGTCTTGTCACTGAACTCCGAACGATCAGCCTTGGGAGTCCATCCTGCATCTGATCCCCTTGTCACTTCCCCTCCTGCGGCTAGCCTTCCCCAAGCCTCTTTCAACTCCTCTGCACTGGCCAGGATGACCTTCCAGGCTGTGAGTCAGGTCATGGCACCCCTCTAGCCTCGGCACGGGCTCTGCATTGCCTGGCTGCGAGCTGCATCTTTGGTCTCATTTTCTACTGCTCAGCCATTCAGGCCCCCTTGTTGTCTCTTAAAAATGTCCCACTGTAGGGGCCCTGCCCTTGATGTACCCCCCGCCTGGAATATACTCTTTTCCCCTAGATATTTGCATGACTTACACCCTCATTTTAGTCAGGTCTCAGCTCACGTGTCTCAGAGAGACTTTTCCTGACTAATTTATATAAAACAGTTCTTGCTACCATTCTCTGTGCCTTTATATTACTTAATGTTTCCTTATAACACACATGACACTATATGTATTTATTTATTTGGGGTTTTTTGCCACATCCCCCATTGAAGTGTAAGCGCCATGGGGGACTTCTATTTTACTACGTCAGGTGCATACTAAGCAGAGAGAGTTATTTGTTGAATAACTGTTTTGACATTGTAGTAATGAAGTTATATAGTAAATGTTTTTATTTTTACAGCTCAAATTGGTCCTCCAGAAGTACATTTAGAACCTGAAGATGAGGCAATAATCGTAAACATCTCTCCCCCTGGAACAGAAGATAGTGTCATGTGGGCCGTGGAGAGCTCAAGCTTTATCTATAGCTTAGTCATCTGGGAAAATTCTTCAGGTGTAGAAGTGAGTGCTGTTTTTACCTTTGTTTGATATAAGAGAAAAATGACATGAATTCATTCTAAAATTTGACTTTGTACTTTTTTAAAGAACAGGACTGAAACCCTTAATACCATAACTAAAATTTATGAACTCTCACCAGAGACTACTTACTGTTTAAAAGTTAAAGCAGGACTACGGTTGCAGGAAAAAGTTGCTTTGTATAGTCCAGTGAATTGTGTAACTACCACAGGTAAGAAGGAAATTTTGCTTTAAATTCAATAACTATGTATACATACTGGCAATCTGTTAATTTTGGCATTTTCCCCATAGTTACTGAAATTTATATGATGGTTTAATAGATATTAAAATAAAAGCATTTATGTAAACAAAATAATTTTGTTCAGATCCACAAAACAGGGAGGCAGTTGCTAGAAGAACAGTTAGTCTTCTAAAAATTATACCTCTGAGTGAAATGTTAAAATACCAAAGCATCTTGATATATTTAATTTGTAACATCTTGCCAACTTTTAAGTTCCCAGGTAGGAGCTTAGATTTGTTTATTATTTTAATTATAAATGTAATACACTTTGTTTTTAAAATGAAACCATAGGATAGGGTTTAAAGTAGTTTTCCTTTCTTGCCTCCTTACCCCCAATTCCATTCATCAGAGGTAAGCATGGCTAGCAATTTGTGTATCTCCTTTCAGATTTTTTCTAGGACTTAATATCAGCATATACACAAACACACACTTTTTTTGTTTTGTTTTAAATTAAATAGGATCCTGCTAGATATATTTTATAGCTTGCTTATTTAACCTAATATATTGAGGATCCCTTTGTCTATCAGCATATACATACAGGTCTACCACATTCTTTTAAGTGACTGCATAGTATTACATTGTGTGACTATATACCATAACTTACTTAACTTTTACCTCATAATGATAAAATACAAGCTTTTTACTTTCTTGCCCCTGCTGTTAAGAATTCTTAACCATATATTATCTCACTAGAGTAAATATGTATGCTTTTTTGTATATTCTTTTTCTTCCAGCCAAAAATAAACTGCCTCAACCAAAAAATATACAAGTCATTGCTAAAAATGAAGTCTATGTTCTTAACTGGGATTACACACATGAAAATGTGACTTTTCAAGCTCAGTGGCTCCCGTAAGTCCTGTTCCATAAATTTCCTTTTGTATGGTTTATTTTGCCCAGTTCATTATGTTTCTTCTCACTCTACTTCAGCCACCTGCACCTCCTTGCACGCATGCTGACTGGTTGTGATATATTGGAAATGGTATGCTTAGCTCTAGTTCTTCTCTGCCAGTAACTAGCTGGATGATATTGAGTGCATCCCTTAACCTCTTTTGGCCTCAGCTTCTTCATTTGTTGTAAAATGGGTGCATTCTAATATCTAGTTTTCTGACCAGCTCTTATTTTTTAAGGTGCAGTTCTAGTTGCATGTGTTACTTCCCCATTCTATAGTGCTTGATGCGTGACTCTGATCTTTTCTTCAGAGCTCACTTCTTCCATGAGTCCTTGAAATGATCTCAGTCCAGTCACTATGACTTGTTCAAGTTAGCCTCCCCATTTTCTTTATTAGAGTATTTCAGTGGTTTTGACAAATTTTTTAGTGATTGCTTTGGTGAGAATTTAAGAAAGTTGGAAAGAACCATGTCATGTGTGCTTGAGTGGAGACTAGACCAACATGGGTGGAGTCTAAGCACCTCATAGTGGAAGGGCATGTAGTTTGTACTGACGGAAAATTGCAGGGAATGAATAGTGATGGGAAGAGAGGGGGAACTAAGTGGGATGAGAACTGGATTGTGGAGAGCAAGGGGATGGGAAAGAACGCAGTACTGAGGACAAAGGGGTAGACTAAAGGCAAGTGCAGGTCAGGCAGGCAGAGTACAAATGAAGAGACTAGAAAGAAACAGAATGAGGGAGACTGCTGCGATCGATTTCTCTATCCTTAGTGTCAGCGCTGAGCCAAGGACAGTTTGTACAGTGGAAACTCATTCATGTGCATACATGCCCCTCAAAAATGTATACAAATACATATATAACCTCACAGATGGACCCAGAAACTGCAGTAATCTTCTGTGTACACCTCACTTTCAGAAGTATATTGAGTAATAAGCCACAAACTAGAGAGGGAGAGGAGATTCTGGTGGCTGGTCTCTGTAAGTGTCTTTTGGGTACTTAGCACACTGTACAGAGAGCACTGAAGGAATTGTACAATACAGTATAATAAAACACCTAGTGCTTGAAATCCAAAGCAGTTCACTGACATTGCATAGCAAAGTAATTTAGGACTGAGGAGTGGTATACAAATTAGAAGGGTACAGAGATGGATGGGGCTGGAGAGACAGAAGCCATTTGGCAGGAGACAAAGTGTGAACAAGGCCTTGATTGTTGACTGAGATATTTGAAAGTGGTCAAAGGAGGGCATCCTAGGCAGGGACTAAAGCACAAGGGAGAGCCTACGATACAAAGAGATTTAAAATTAGGTTAGGATAAGGGAGAGCCGTTAGTTTTCTATTGCTCTGTAATGTACCACCGCAAACTTCCCTTAAAAAACACCATTGGTTATCTCTTCGTGAGTTCTGGTCAGGAGTCCAGGCATGGCTCAGCTGGGTCCTCTGCTCAGGGTCTCACAAGGCTACAATCAAGGCATCAGCTGGGGCCACGATCCCATACAAGGCTCAAGGTCCTCTCCTAAGCCCATGTGGTTGTTGGCAGAATTCATTCCTTCGAGCTGTAGAAGTCATGGTGGCCTGCTTCTTAAAGGTTATCAGAAGAGGGAAGCTTTGACCTCTAGACCCTCTTTTAAAGGGCTCATCTGATTAGGTCAGGCTCACCCAGGACAGTCTCTTTTGGTTCACTCAAAGTTGACTGATTAGGGACTGTAATTTCATTTATAAAATCTCTTTCCCTTTGCTGTATAATGGAACCCAGACAGGAGTTCCTGGGTCCTGCCCACACTTGAGGGGAGGATTTGTGCACCGGGGGCGGGACTCTTGGGGGCCATCTTGGAATGTTGCCTACCATGGTAGGGAAAACCTGTTTTGAGAGAGTTGAATAAGTAGGACAGGATAATATTAGGCTTAGCCTTGGACTGTGCTGTAGGGATTTGGGTGCCATTGGGAATTTTATGTTGAGGGTTGGGTAGCATGAGGGCTGTATTTGAGGGAGGAGAAGATGGCCACATGGTATGTGGTGCAGTGGACTAAGGCAGATAAAGGTAAGGTAGGTAATCATTAGCAGGCTATTGTAGTTCCAGGCTTAAATTGAGGTGCTTTAAGCTATTGGTTTCTGAGCAAATTACTTGACCACTCCAGGCTCAGTTAGGTGCCCATACTCTATTTAGACTTGCTCTTAGAGCACTGTGGTGTATATCTCTGTTACAGCACTTACCCATTGTGCTGGGGTGTGATTAGCATGCACCAAAAGGGAAAAGCCTTATTTGTAGTGTTTGCCAGTTTTCATGATAGAAATACTCCCACTATGGCCACGTTCAAACTACTAACATGATGTCCCTGAACATAGAATTGGGAAGAGATGAATGGTAGTACTCATTATACAGTATTTTCACCATATGGATACAATACACATAAAGAGCCTTGAGCATAGATAATAAAATGTAGTAAAATGAGTTTTGAGTATTTGTTACTATTCTAATACAATTTATTTGTAAATTTATATAATTTAATTTTTAATAATGGCTGTGTTTAACAACTCCCCAACCATTTCCTGAAAACCTACCAGTTGTCTCTGTGCGTTGGTACAAGCCCGCTCTAGCACACCGCTCCTTTGTCACACTCTGGAGCACGGTCTCCGGTTTTCCTCTATGTTGTGAGTTTTCTGCGGGTAACGATTATTTTTTTTATTTTTTTTATTATTTTTTTTTTTTTTTGCTTTTTGGTATGTGGGTAGTTCCCTGGCTGGGAATCGAACCCAGGCCGCAGCGCTGACAGCGCCAACGCCAAAGCCTTAAGCCATTACACCATCAGGGAACTCCCCGGGTAATGTTTATTTACCTTCATGACCTTAGCCCCAAACAGACTGTCTAACCTATTATAGTTACTCAATAAAAATATTTGTTAATGTTTGAAATTTTAAAAAAATTTGTTTTGTCTTGAAAGTGCCTATTTCAAAAAGGGTCCTGAGAACTATGCAGAAAAATGGAAACAAATACCCAACTGTGAAAATGTCAGAACTACCCAGTGTGTTTTTCCTCAAAACATTTTCCCCAGAGGAATTCACTTTATCCGTGTGCAGGCGTCCAGTGGCAATCGCACATCTTTTTGGTCCGAAGAGGAAAAATTTTATACCGACATGCAAAGTAAGGCCAATAGTTTTTACTTGAGGTTGCAATTGTCCAATTTGGTACAGATTCCTAAAATTGTTCTCCTAATCTAAGTTAACATTGTGTCTTTGCACATTTTTTTAGGTCTTATACTTCCTCCATTGATTAACATGAAGCCCATTAACCACTCGCTGCGTGTCTATATCGGCGCTCCAAAAGACCCTCAGAACAAGTCTGTGTACCAGCATTACCCACTAATTTATGAAATGATTTTTTGGGAAAACACTTCAAATGCTGAGGTAAAAAAATGATATAGTATAGTTTTGTAATTTAGACTTCGAAGGGGTAAAAAAAAGCTTGAAGTTAAGATTTTAGGGACATTTTTAAACTTTCAGACTGGTTTACTCAGGTATTCACAATATGAAAGACCCTAGCATTTTCCCACATTGTGCATGGCAGAGTTACAGAGCACCTGCACATGAGCCCACGCTCTTTGCAGCATTCACATCCCCAAGCCCGTTCCTACTCAGTCCGAGTATCTGGGGGAAGAACTAGGAATTGGTATTTTTAACAAGATTCCCCAGGATTTCCCTAAACCACTGTTTTCAGCAGTGGTTTGGATTGGGTCGTTCTGTTTTGGGCACCGTCTTCCACCTTATGAGAAGCTTAGCAGCATCTTTGGCCTCTACCCACCAGGTGCCAGCACACTCCCTCCCAGTTTTGACAAGCAAAAATACCCCCCAGACATTCCAGATGCCCCTTGGGGGCAGGACACCTCCTAGGGAGAAAAATCGGTTCTTAGAGATCCACAGAATCTTGGCTATTACAAAGTTTTGTGGCCCTCGAGGAGGAAAGCATGCCTCCAAAGTTCATCTTTGCCCAGCAGAATGTCATTTCGTAGTATTCAACCTCAGTGTGCAGAAGGGCTAGAAAAACATTTAGAAAGACTCTTTCTGGGGATGGTCATGAAAGAGGTGTTGAGAAACACTGGTTTAAACACTAAAATTAAAAAACCAGTGACGAAGATCATATACCACAGCCGACAATCCACATTATTCCTAGATCGCTTTTCCCTGTGAAATTACAATCAAGGAATCAACCTTTAAAAATCTTATGCCATTGAGTTGGTAAATTCTTTCACTTTATTTCATTTTCTGTTGGAAATCTAAAAAATTCATTTTAACTATCTGAGTACACTGTAACCATAGCATAATTTAGCTCATTGATAGTTAATTGTCCCTAGTTTAGGAAAACCTACATTTGTGTCTCAGGCAACCAAATTGTGTAACCTTAGGCAACGTGCTTTACCTCTGTGAGACTGTTTCCTCTTCTCTGAAGTGGTGGTAATCTTAATCATTACTTTTTGGGGAGGATGTTTATAAGGTTTAAAAGGAGGTAACCTATATGAAATACTACCTAGCACATTGCTTGATAAATGCTAGAGATTCAGTAACTTAGTTGCCACCCTAGCCTATGGATAATTCATCAGTAATTACAATAATAATAGCTCATGTTTATTAAATATTTATTATCTGTCAGGTACATGCTAAGAAGTATTTCACATGGATTGTCTCAGTCATTCTTTAGAACAGCCATGACGGACAGTATGGTTGATTAAATTGCTGTTGAGTGGCTACTTGAGATGGAGTGTTCATTGACTGCTTCACTGCTGGGCTTTAGGCAGTGGAACAGGAGCGGGTGTGACGTGAGCAGAGGCCTTAAGTGTGTGTGCTGGGTGTAGCCTGGCTCTTGTGCTTCTGCTTGCGGAGAGGAGCGCATGCTCCACGTGGTCTTTGGTCCAAGGATGATGCGAGGAGACCTAAACAGCTCATGGCCTCAACAGGAGCTCCCCCAGCCAATTGGGACAAATCATGAGTGAGACATATAAATATGCTTTGACCCAGGGAATGTTTTATCACACAACATTGCACAACAGTATTTTATGTTTTGTTACACACTATGGTGGCAATAGCTGACTGATACAGATAGGAGCAGTAATTGTCCTCATTCCCTATCTGGACACAGGACCCAGAGAAATGAAATAACTTGCCTTCGGCCACAAAGCTGTGCGTGATACCTTAAATACAGGTAGTTTGCAGCCAGATCCCCTGCTCTTAACCACTCTGCCACCAAGCAGAGGTAATACAATGGTCATTAAACCAGATCAACATGTACTTAGAGAGTTGTCTTAAGAATGTATTTTTTTTTTTTTTTTTTTGACAGCAGCTTCTTTGACTTTCTGATCTGGTGTTGTCCAAAACAAATTTTTACTTCTTAAACATACACCAACTGTGTTTGGGAAAGGCCAGTCTTAGATGGAATATTTGAAGAATTCAGAGATACATATTCCCTGTATGACTTCTTGAAGTGACAAAATCTTATCAATATGCTTTTTTGTAGAGAAAAATTGTAAAGAAAACAACTGATTTTACTTTTACCAACTTGAAACCATTGACTGTATATTGTGTCAAAGTCAGAGCACTCTTGGAGGATGAAAAGTGGAATAAAAGCAGTGTTTTTAGTGATATTGTGTGCGAGAAAACAAAACCAGGTCAGAATCTTTTATTATACCATTTTTTTTAAATGTTACTAGACTTACTAAAAATAATTCTGTTTATTGAAAATTGTAAAATACATTTTTTACTGCAGAAATATAGAGAATATTTTCTTGAACTACATGAATTAAAAGTAGACCTTCAAGCTAAGTCATTGCAGTTTTAGAAAATATTGTTAATGCTCAATTTAATTCAGTGTTTTTAACCACTATCCATATAGTTGAGTTTTCATCCACTATCCATATAATTAATTTTTGTAATTATTACTCTGTAGCATTAAATTATTACTCTGTCCCATTTTGCATTTTACAGTTTCTAGTGTGGACTGTAGATGCTTAGCCATAGAGTGTTTTTCCTTGTGCTGGCTGTGTGCTCTACATAGAAGGAAGTGCTGAAGAGTACTTTGCATGTATGGAGATGTGTGTCAGTATAGTATCCTTCACTAAGGATCTCTTGGTTCGCTTCCCAAAGCACTCTTAAAAGAGTAAATTCCATTGCTTACAGGTGTTGTAGGCTCAGTGCTACGGTATTGTTAAGTAGATTCTTACTATATTTAATAGATTACCTTTCACGTGTTTTTATTTCCTTTATACGAACTGTTGGCACCTTTTGTGTCAAACACATATTGATGCTCAATGTCATTTTTTTTTTTTTTAGGAAATACTTCCAAAACCTGGATTATAGTTGGAATTTGCACCATGTTTTCTATCCCAGTTATCCTTTATATTGTGAAAGTACTCTTGAAATTTATCAATTATGTGTTCTTCCCATCAAGTAAACCTCCTTCCACTATAGATGAGGTATGTTACTTTTTCTTGTTAACAGCTGGGTTTTTCTTAATGTAAATGGAAAATACATTTGATTTCAACACAATATATGAGAGCTATGTGGAAAAAATCCAGTCATAAATGCCTCTATTTTTCATATCACATGGCTAGATACTTTTTGGACAGCCTTTGTATATACTGCGGTGCCAAAATAATGTATACACATTTTAAAAGATGTTATCTTATGTATTTTCAAAGTTGAGTTGAATTACAGTAGCAATGTGTACTATGACATTCCCTCAAAAGATGGCATTAATCAAATGAACGCTAGTGTCACCATGTGACAGGCAGGACCATCAAAGACAATGGCAGAAGCACGGTTGTTGTGTGAGGAGCCTAAGACCACTCTGAAAAGGTATTTGAAATTCGAGAACATAGTTTGAGTTTCCCCCACGTTCTCCTGACATAACACCCCTTGACTTCTACCTGTGGGGGACCTTAAAGGACGTGGTGTACCATAGAACACCAGCTACACGGGTGGTACTTCAGGAAGAAATCAAAATGGCATGTGCAGTGACACAAATGGACACTTGGGTCAACGTTGCTCAAGCAGTAGTTCGCTGTAATCAGAAGTGTCTGGGCGCTGATGGTGACCACTTTGAGCACCTCTTGTGATTGCAGAAGTCAAATGTGACTTGTGTTCATCTTTTGTTATCGGTATACATTGAATATTGCAATTTTAATACAGTGTTTTCCTTTCTTAAAATGTGTATACATTTTTGGGTCACCCTCTGTATTTTCTCAATATTTAGAAAACAAATCAGATTGATTTGGGTATCTTCTTCAAAGTTTCAGTAAATTGTTTGCAAATAGTCGTTTAATATAACAGAGAATAGTGTAAAGTTTGTCCTTGACATCATATTTTTCTGGCACTTTGGCTCCAGTGACATTTGTTTTACTGTTGAATGTCTTGGTATTCACAGGAAGAGTAAAACATTACCATCAGTGCAGGAACTGTATTCTGTGGATGAAATCACAGAAAATGAAATGTTAAAATATGAGCTTCCTTCCGTGACACCTCTCAGTTTTGAGTGTTTTTTAGGGGGTGGCGGCAGGGAGTCACCCCTGTGACGTCAGCATATTTAACAAAAGCACAAATGATAAAGACCCGAGGACAGGATCTGCCCTTGGAGTGGTATGCCCACCTGGAGTGGGCTTCAGGTGCTGCCTTGAGAGTATTTGTTAGGAGCTCAGGCTTGGAGCTAGAGAGATCTGACGGCAAGCTGTGGATAAGCTGTAATATTATATTCACACTTAAGAACTCTGTGAACTTGATTGAGTCCTCTAGGCTGTAAGATGGAGCCAGTAATAGCATCCCATAAGGTTGTGAGCAGCAAAGATAAGGCGTGGCCCTGTAAAAATGCTCTATAAATATTAACTCTGTAAATATTAGCTCTGTGATATTTTTAAATATCAGTCCTATATATGCTTAATGCTCATAGCTGTTACTGAAAGAACTTTAACTGATTACAACAGTTAATCTTAGTTGAACGGGGAAAAATTAGTTAATCATTTGTGCTTCTTCTGGATATTTGTGGATGAAATAGAAAAGTTCTTACTCTTTATAATAAAATATCCACAGTTCCAGCACTGTCCTCTCTCCATTGCTTCACTGCCCCGATGGCACAGTGCACCTTTCTTAGGTACTCTGCATATGCTTATGCAAAACAGTGTTCAGATGTATGTGACCTCACTGACGACGGTTTTATTCTGAACATTCTAATGCAGCTGGTAGGCTCTTAGCTGACTTTTTAATATGCATACTGAAAAATAGGTTTCCTAGATAAAGGACATAAGAAATTAAAACTAGAAAACTTATTTTTATTATTTTAAATAATGTGTTTCTGTTCTTTCCCTTTTTTTAATTAGTATTTCTCCGAACAGTCCCTAAAGAATCTGTTTCTTTCCACTTCCGAGGAACAAATTGAAAGATGTTTTATAATTGAAAATATAGACACTATTTCTACAATAGAAACTAATCATATTGATGAAGATCACAAAATATACAGTTCCCAAACTAGTCAAGATTCAGGAAACTACTCTAATGAAGATGAAAGCAGTGGAAGTAAAACAAGTGAAGAATTTCTACAAGAGGAAACTGTGACCAGAAATGAACACTAAAATATTAGGGAGTTTTATGGGACTTGCACTGGGAGCCTGAGCTCCTTGCTTCTCTCAGTAACTGTCAAGAGGACATTTGTTTGTTGGAAAAGAAAAAACGACTTCAGATCATAGGTCCTAAAAATACAGGCAAGCAGTTAGCTATTTACAAATGAAATTATAGAAATTTGGAAAAAAGTCTTCCACATCCTTTTCCACGTATAATGTCTTGAAAGACCTGTCATTGGACCTGTCTCAGATGAGAGGAGCTAAATCCAGAAGGTGCCCTCTGTCTTTCTAATGCTATCTTAAGTACCACTGCTGTTTTGTGGTCACGTGTATTCGAGTATTGTGTTCTTTCAGTTAATACGATGACAGTGCTGCTGGATGCTGCCGACATCACTGATTGATTCTCCATTTGCAGTATTGTTCGTTAGTTTTTCCAAGAGGTCTTTTGCTGAATACCACTGCTACCAAAAAAGCTTCCTGAAAAAATAGCTTATTTGAGGGAACGTCGGCAGATGCCAGACATGTGATCCTAAAAATTCTTCAGGGGAATTCTAGCCACTTACCCCAAGAACATTGCCTCCTATGTCACACTTACCTGTACTTCCATGGTTTAGGATTAAAACCAGGTAATCTTGTACTGTACAAGAAGACTTCTTGATTCACAACTTCCTGGAATAGCTTCTTCTTAGAATTTGCAATCACTAAAGTTATAGAGAAATGGAAAATGATCTAATTAGAGACATTACTATTATTTTTTTAAGATATGGTAGTATGAAGAGGTTATTCACCATGTGTATACAAGAAGTCCTGGGACCAGAAAATGTCACTGGTAGAAGAGAGCGAACAAGAAGTAAAATAATTCAGTAGGAAAGAAGCAGGAGACCTTAGTGGGAAATAAGAAGAATGTGTGTAAGCACCTTTTACCTACTGCCATACTGGGAGGGGTTGGTTTTTGTGGCTTCTCTGTGTCCCTTGTACATAACCCGAGGCCGGCTTGTCGGCCCTGTCGGGCAATATTCAGGTACCCTTCTTTGCCCACGTGGACACAGGATAGTACAGATTGTGTCTTACCAACGTGAGAGGGGACTCTAACTGGGAAGAACACCTAACTTTAAAAATTGTGTGACGACAGTGCTTCCCAGAGGCATCCGTAGCTTATTTTATATTACTTGACATGTGGGAGTGTTCATGGAGATCCTTCATGGGAAAGCGGGCTAGGCATTCCAGGGCAGAAGTGTCCACTTCAGTGGTTGCAGCAGGGACCAGGGGACAGGAAAGGAGATGAATCTCCCCAGAGCATGCTGGGACGTGTACATAACTCGAGGCCAGTCTTACCTAGCAGTCTCTGCCAAGCGAACAGGTTCATCTGTATGAAAGGAAAGGCTGAAAGCTCCCCGGTGAGGGGGTGTCAGCCCCGCACGACCTGGGCACACCTGCAGTCCCGGCTTCAAGTAGGTGTGGGATCAGGGTAGCCTGGGAATGCCCTCTGATACAGCTCTCTGCTGGAGAAGCCCTCCAGAGACCCTGGCGCTCTCACCCTGTGGCATTTTTTACCAGGAACTTTAGCTGAAAGTGGATCTGGGTGGGCCCTGCATTTGTAAAGGCCCTGTCTGTAGAAAGGTGCCTCTTTCCAGGGATTAGGAACACGTGACACCCTGTCACCAACGGCTTTCATACTGTGCGTACCCCGTGGGCCTGTCCCGCATGCTGGCCCTAGATTTACTGCCAGAACGCAGCTGCTTCAGGCTGGACATCCTAACAAGAAACAATGCCTGTGCAGGATGTGCAGGAGGGAGAACTCGGACGTTAAAAGATGCCAGTGAAGTGTCAGGTCCTGAAGATGTGGGAGCACGTGTGTTCAAGTTCAGAGGCCCTCCGTGGTGCTCAAGAAACAAGCATTGGGTAGTGGCAACAGTGCTTTTGCCTCGTCTTCTAGACAGGAAAGAGCCTTTGCATTTCATTCCATTCTTCCTTCTGGTCCACGTGTGGCTTAGTCAGGATGTGCTTGCCTGTAAGGTGGTATTTGAAGAATACTTGGAAATAACCATGTACTTGAGAGCACCAATAAACTGCCTCAGAATTATAGTATTGGTAGTTCTTACGTTGGATATCATTAAGAATTTTTGTATCGTTACAGCCAGAACTAATGGTATACTAGTGTGCACTGTAGGTAAATGTGTCTGTAACAGTGACGCGGCTCTGTAAATACACAGTGAATGACTGGATCATGCACGCTTACAATACGGGACATGTTTCAGTAGCATGACCATAAAGTGCTTAGTATAGATTCTAATTAGAAAATTACAAGTGCTGCTCAGAACTGTGAACTTGAGAGTTTGACCAGAACTTGGCAGCCTACAAGAAAACTTAAAAGTATAATTTAGAGTTTGTATCGTTTTCCCAAGTTGTGACCTTAAAAGCAACCTCAGGTTGCTGCTAAGAATTTACTGTAGAGTATACAGCAACTTTCCTTCCCTCCCTCCCTCGTGAGCTCTGACCACCAGTTCTCTTACACGTCACGTCTGGTGTCTCTGCCCCGACGAGACCAGAAGCTATATGACAGCGGCGACCTCTTACTCCACCCCGGCCTCAACAGCAGTGCGGTGCCTTGCACGCAGAGAGTAGGCAGCAGATCATTTTCTAATGAAATACAAAATTTGAACCAAGTCGTTTCTGACAATTTTTCTATGTTTATTGAGTTGTGGAAAGACGTACAAATGTTTTTAATGTTTCTGTTGTATGTTCTAGTTCATTTGTATTTTTATCTTAAACCTGTTGCCGTAAATACTTTTATGTAATAAACACTGGGGCCATAAGTCTTCCATTAAACTTAAACTTCTACGCACCAAAGGTGCCTCAACCGATGCCGTCACAAGATCCCACAACAGAGGGCTGGTGCCTGTGCTCCATGTCCCGACGTCCAGCCTTAGTGTCCTGAAGGAGCCATCACTCCCACCACAGTCCCTTCACTTGTCCTAGACAAGGAGTCCATTTGCCTGCTCTTGACTTTCCCAACCTCAGCCTAAGACTGGGCTGGAGCACAGCCTTGACGGAGTGAGACTGCAGCGGTCTTGCCGACCTGCCTTTTTTTTTTTTTTTTTCCCCCCCTTGCTTTTTGGTATGTGGGTAGCTCCCTGACTGGGAATCGAACCCAGGCCGCAGCGCTGACAGCGCCAGCGCCGAAGCCTTAAGCCACTACTCCATCAGGGAACTCCCTGCCCTGCTTTCTTGAACTAAGCTGCTTTCCAGGTACAAATGTTTCTTCACATAAACTGCTTTGAAGGAGCCCCCCCCACCCGCCCCGTGCCCCAGCTTCACATGTAAATTGATCTCCCCCTGCCATCTAGGCATCTCAGTCTGAAGCTGAACACAACTGACCTTCAATTGGGAACTTTTCTATATTAGTGTTTTTAATAAGCTTCCTCAATTTCTCTTCAAAATGGATAGAGAAGCAAACGAATTCATGTCTGATGCCCAAGAAATACCCTGTTCCTTAACAGTAGTGACAAATGCCAGTAAACATCCTGGTTTTCTCCCTATCTTGGGTTTAGGTGATCACAGAATTACAGGTCTTGAGGCCACATAAACACACAGGGGCTGTTTGGGGAAAAAATCCAGCCATAAGTGTTTCATATTACGTGGCTGGATACTTTCCAGACAGCCCTGTGTGTGCTTATTTGTGGTGGGATGTTATTGATGGAGGAAATACAGTAATATCATTTACCCCGCCTGAGGCGAGAAGAGAAGTGTTGATGCTGTCTTTCATGCAAAGGATATTGCATACAAGTGTATCCTTCCCCGCCCTCCCGTGGTCTGTCCGCATTTGGAACTCGTGTTCTAGCCAAGGACATCACGTGAATGAAGAAGGAGTAATTGATGAGGACGAGGAAGAAAAACTGGTGGAGTAGATATTCTTGCTTAGAAAAAGAAGAGGAAGTAGAAAAATTACACCTCCCAATAGCTGGTTTAAATTGAACATTTCTCCTCACAGTGACTCGACTGCCCCCACTCCCTGTCCTCCCCCAAATTTCTACATGTGTCAGAGAGGAAGGAACTGAGGGGAAAGAGTGAATGAAGAAAATCATTTTCCTATCCGATAGAAAGATGGTCTGTTTTTCCTACAGACTCCAGTTAGTCCTCAAGTATATGACAGTATAGTACCTTTTTATGCATTCAATTCTTGCCTATTCCCAATTTTTATAAAAATTTAATACTCTGAATTTTTTTTTTTTTTAATGTGGGTAATTGGATCTAAGGCTTGGTTAAATCAAGATTGATTTTTTTGGCAAGACTCTTCCACAGATGGTGATACAAGTATGCTCTTCCATCAGGGGTTACGTAGTGTGTCTCCTTTTTTTGGTGGTGGTGGGGTAGTTCCCTGGCTGGGAATCAAACCCAGGCCACAGCGTTGACAGCGCCAAAGCCTAGCCACTACACCACCAGGGAACTCCTACTCTGCAATTTTTACTTAATAAAAGATCAGAAATTTTATAGAATAAAAGTACATCACCCACTGTGAAATCTTCCTAAAGTCTTCCGCCATGTACCCATATAGACGTTTTCCTTGTGGCCCTCTGTTCTAGCACACTCCTGAGTAGAGATTTTATAGCATTTGCCCACGTGTATTTTCTGCTAGATGGCAAGCCCCATGAAAGGAAAGCAAGGACCGTCTTTTATCTGCTGCTGAGGGTTGGTGTTAAGTGATTGAGGCATTGAAGGATAACTGGGTTCACCACTAGGCGGACACAAGTCACCTTTTTTATTCAAAAGACTTCAATCATACTTCAGCACTTCTGCGAGTCTGGATGTTCATATTTTGGCTTTTGCCGATGAAGAGCAAATGCTCATGTTATTCCATGTTTTTCATGGGAGATTCTTCGTATTTTATTTCTTTCTGACAGAGTAGAGTCAGGTTTGGGAAAATCAACTGAGTCATACACAAAATGAATCAAAATAGAGAGAGAAAACAACAAACCTAAATGAAATTTAGGGCAGACTTACAGTCACCACTCCATCTTTGGTTCCTGATACATTATTTCTTCATTTCTCTAAAGGGAGATTGTTCAGCAATCCGGCATTATTTTAGCAGCCCGGAATACAGGTACAGAAATGTTTTATTATATGCTTTTATTATATGCAAGTCTCTTTGGAAAGCACATACAGTTAGGTGCACAGGCTTTTGCTGATGATAATGTAAAGCAAGTACTTCCCCACTACTTTTAAGCAATGAAGGAAGATGAATACCAAATGTCTTCAGACTGAGGAGAGGGCAGGTGAATGGCGTGTGGTTTTTAAACATTCTGCTTGCATAGCCCCTAAAAGAAATCTTTAAGTCCTTATACTCCTTCACACATTTTAATTGACATCTAAAATATTTCCTGGTAAGTTTAAATAGTTGCAAAGGATATACTTTCCAGTAGGTTGTATAAATTAACACTTAAAAATAAACTTTGTCACTTTTAACAAGCTAGCCAATGGAATCTAAAACCAAAGCAATTGAGCCCCACTATCGCTTACTTTAAAATTACAGAAACTCTTCTTCGTGCCTTCTGAAATTTGCATCGTTCTTTTTTCTCTCTGAATTCTTCCTAGAGATGTTTCTTAATGTGACATGTTTATCAATCATGTATTGTACATCTTTGTAACAAAAAAGTATATAAATTGATATTTCTTTACTTTCTATGACCATAGTCTCTAAATGTTTATAAAAAATAACTCACAGCCTAGAAAGCAGGTTGTAATATGAGCATGCCTTTTTCTTCACTGAGAGGGAGGCCACAGGTCATGAGACGCTGCAAGGCTAGCAGCAGTTCCTCACGAAACATTCACCTGTATCCCTCCTGTCATCAAATACCGATACCACTCTGGAAGTGTAAGTGGATTAATGACATTTTGCCAGACAAACAAGGTGACTTCCCTGTAAAGGTGTCACTTCCTAGTACAAACACTCCAGGAGGGAAGAAAGGACCAGTAAAGTGAGTGGGCAGGAAAAGTTAAAAATTTTTAAAAATGACAACTTTCTTCTGGATTGAATTATCATTGCAATTATTAGCAGTATGCACAATCAAAACAAATATTCACAGCTTTTGATAAATCGTTTTTAAGCATTAGAAGTAAAATTTCATTAGAAATGCATCTCTTGAGGGAGTGGTCAGAGTTTCTTCCTTCAATGCCGTTACCTACAAAGAAATGCTCCTTCTTGCCACATGGAGACAGCGTCCAGCACCTCCACTGGTCCTGTTTTCTGTATTTTGAACTGAAACTTTACAATAGTGGGAAGATCTGGAAGGAGTTTTGATGTGTTACTGCTACTTGAGTCTTTGAATTCTCTCTTGAGTTGTAGGTCAAAAGCTACCTAGTGCACTTTCATAAAAAATTATTTGTTTGGATGTTAAGCATCAACAGTGACTAACATCACAAAAGGAGACATAGGGGGTTCCCTGGTGATGCAGTGGCTGGGCTTCGGTGCGCTCAACGCTGTGGGCTGGGTTCAATTCCCAGCCAGGGAACTACCCCACCACCACCAAAAAAGAGGAGACACATTATGTAACCCCTGATGGAAGAGCATACTTGTATCACCATCTGTGGAAGAGTCTTGCCAAAAAAATCAATCTTGATTTAATCAAGCCTTAGATCCAATTACCAACTTACAGGAACTACAGGGGAGACAAAAGCATGCTACACAACACCACACAGATGCAATTAGCAAACTCCGGACTGAGCAAGTCCCCAAGACAACTGATCTGGTTTTATTAACAAATCAAGTGCAAAGAAAAAGAGTCTGTCTATTTTTTCTTAATTAAATGTATTGGGGTGACATTGGTTAGTAAAATTACATAGGTTCCACGTGTACAATTCCACAGTGAATGGGCCAGAGTCAGGTCTCCTTCCATCACCATGTATCTGACTTCCCCACCCTCCTCCCCGACCTTCACCCCACCTCCCCGCTTACCAACTCTGGTAACAAGTAAACTGTCTGTCCACGAGGTTTTTTTTTCTATTTTGAT
Organism: Lyroderma lyra; assembly: GCA_004026885.1. NCBI lineage: Eukaryota > Metazoa > Chordata > Mammalia > Chiroptera > Megadermatidae > Lyroderma > Lyroderma lyra. The sequence continues at coordinate 47,599 of PVJL010008822.1, forward strand.
TGTTCATTTTTTCTGCTCTTTAGATTCCACGTATAAGTGAGATCATACGGCATTTGTCTTTCTCAGTCTGACTTATTTCTTTTTTTCTTTCATCCTTTATTGTAATTATACATTTCTTTATACATTAGTATTTAATATTTTGGTGTTTTTATAGGTATATCCACATTGGACCTTGGGTTTAGAAAAGTAGTTATTGACCTTAAAGCATATTATCATCTGGGGAGCTTTTAAAACATATCAATGCAGTGACCCCATCCTACAGCAATAAAAGCACACACTGACGGTCTTGTTTCACCTTAACTCTAGAGTAGAATGCTGAATTAGAGAAATGTGTTAGTTATTATTTTATTGTTTTTATGCATGAAACATAATTCTACAAAAAATGCTCTTAAAAAGTGGTAAAAAAAGATAAAAATTATTTTATTATATCAAATAATATGTTTTTCATTTACTATTTATTTCTCTGATCCCAGTTATATTTATGTATTTTAATTTGTAAATTCTGAGACAACAGTAATCTTAGTTCATCTTCTATTCTTTTATTTTTTTATTTTTAAAAATTTTTTAAATTTATTTTTATTGTTAGACTTATTGGGATGTCAGTCTGACTTATTCCGTTTAGCATGATAACTTGTAGTTCCACCCATGTTGTTGCAAAAGGTAAGATTTTATTTTTCTTTATGGCTAAGTGAGAGTTGTCTATTTTCAATTTTGATTTAAACAAGCAAACTTCAGAGAAATGGAGAAAGAAAGTTACAGTACTTATGAGACAATTAAAAATTGTAGTACTAACTGCATTTTTATAATATGAATCATTAATTTGTGAGTGAGATAATGATATGGTTTCTTGTATTTTGAAGACACATGCTGAAACATGTATAGATGAAGTAATACTGAAATGTGTATAGATGAGGTAATAGGACATCTGGGATTTAATTCAAAATAACAGTGGGTAAGTGGAAATGAGCAGCATAGAAAGGAAGTGCAAGGGGGATCCCTGGCGGTGTAGTGGCTAGATTTCGGCACTGTCAATGCTGCGGCCTGGGTTCGATCCCCAGCCAGGGTACCAGCCCCTCCCCCCCAAAAGAAGGAAGGTAGTGCCATACAGTCACTCCAATGCACCTACCAGCAATGAACAGTTTATTTCCTCACCTGCTGAAGGTGTTGCCAAGAGACACCCTGGCACTGTCAGTATCTTCAGGGAGTGCCTCTCTGAGAAGCATGGCCTCATCCGTCCTCAGTGAACCCCTGCCTGGGGCAGCTCACATTCAGGGTCTTGTCCTTGCAGGGGTGGCCCCACCTTGGGACACCTCCGAAGGACCACCTCCACCTCCTGCTCTCACCCCCCAGCCCTACCTCCTTTACTTCCCTAGCACGGAATTGATCCTGAGACCACCCACTGAACTTCGCAAAGCAACCTTGGCCGTAGGGTCCGCTTGCCCGGAAACCCATCCCACAATGAGAGGAAAGGAGATTGGCCACGGTTGATAACACTTGAAGCTGGGTGTGGTGCACAGAATTCAAAGATGTTTTACAAGATCTCCACACCTGGTGTAAATGCCCTACGTGATCCTCAGGGCTGTGAACATGGTGGATTTCACTCCTGCTATTAGATTAGATTATATAGCATGGTCAACCTTGACAAAGGGAGATTATCCTGATGGGCCTGGCTTATTCATACAAGCCCTGTAAAAGCAGAAAGTTTTCTCTGGTTCATCACCAGAAGAAATCAGAAATCTGAAGCACAAGGATTCAGTGCCCCTTTGCTGGGTGGGAGATGAAGGAAGCCACGTGGCAAGGCAGTTGGGTGGCCTGTAACCACTAGCTGACAGTAAGAATGGAAAGAAGGTTCAGGTCTCCAGTCCTACGACCTTAAGGAACTGAATTCTGCCAACAACAGGGACAAGCTTCAAGGAGGATTTTTCCCTGCAAAACCTCCAAACTAGTACTCAAGCCCAGACAACACCTTGATTTCAACCTTATGCCGAGCAGAGAACACAGCCGTGCCTACGTGGCATGGTCAACAAATCTGTGGGCTTAGAAATCGGAAGTTTCGGCACTCTCAACGCCATGGCCTGGGTTCGATTCCCAGTCAGGGAACCCCCACCCAAAAAAAATGGGAAGAATTCCTCTTAAATGACCAATTGCTTATGGGGTTCAAGGACAGATTTATCCTGAGCAAGAAGTATTCATTTGATTTCATTAAAATAACTATATGGAAAATAATAACCTGAGATTGATTGATTAGGGGGGGGGGATTGGTCAAATGCATACTTATTTTTGTCTTGCATACTTATTTTTCCCTAAAACTAAACTGAGGTGGTACCCTAAAAGCTTCCGTATCTAATTGGTCCTGTACCAGCTGTGACTGGTATCTACTTCCTGTAACTCACATGTTTATGACAATGATCATCAAGAATAACTACGTGAACTGAAGCCTGGGCCTTCCTAGTTCTCTTACAATTTGTCATTTCAGGGCAAGAAAGTTGAAAAAAAGGTCAAGAACATTCATTCATCCATCCTACCAACCCCGTGTGTGTCCTGTAGGCCCTATGCTGTGCAGGTCTCTTCATGGCCATGTTCAATGACCACCAACTTAGATCACAGACGTAAAATGCATACTGTTTTCTGTGCCGTTTCTATAATAATTCTTAACAATTATTATAGAGAAGTGTAAATTTCTCTGATTCTTTGTGGGCCTGTTGGCCCATTGGCCTGTTAACCCACTTCCTCAATGTATAGTCTTCTATTTAGAAAATTTCCCCCTGACTAAGCATACAGTATCTAGTTATACTTCCTCTCACGCAAGAAAGCTCAGTTTTCCATATATAGAACTTACAAAACTCAACTGCCAGAAGAACAAATAAGTTACTGACTGTACCCTTCTAGAGCACTTCGTTCTGATATGGCCCAACATTCAGTTTTGCGATTAGGCACCCGTGTGTGAAAGAAATGGGGGCATTAAGGGTCAGCAAAGCCCAGCTCTGCTACCAACTGACCGTGGGAACTGGGGCCAGCAACTTCTTTCTGCCGAAGTCCCAGAAGTGCTCGGGACTTGGTAGCCATAACTAATCACATGTAGGCCCAACATAATGCCTCACGTAGTAATAAATGTAGCTTCGGCACGCCCCCACCGCATCACCGAGATGCTGCTGGGGTACACAGGGAGGGACATGCAGTTTCTAGAGTAGTTAGTGGTTGCAAGGTTATCTAGAAGATTCCAGAATTGTACTTTTTATTGGCATATGTTTCAGATTGTGGCAATCGTTGCACAACGCTCAATTTTCTATGAATTAGGAATTGTACATTGAAGACAGATGAGTTTCGTGGTATATAAATTATACCTCAATAGAACATGTTTAAAAAATGAATGAAGCAATCAGTGAGCTGTTAATCTTGTCAAAACATTTCTAGTTCATGAAAAACTAAACAAGAGAGCGTTTCAGGGCTGAGACAGAAGTAGAGTCCACAGTATTTCAGCATTAAGTAGGATGAAGTCTGGGGACGCTCGCAAAACAGCGCTATGGACAGAATCCCGACGGGTATAGGCAACAATCCTGAAAAAGTAACTTTGTTTCTGTTTACAAATGTGTTTTTTCTAATAAATGTGGGTGACACTGAAAATGTCAGTAGCTTTGGGAAGACAGGAGCTAAAAAACATTCTTTGGACTTAGCCTTTACACAGTCACTTGTGCCCTGAGAAGGTCGTGCTCAGAAGGACACCCACACTGGCCTCCTAAGAGGTGTCTGGAGGAAGGAGCTTCTGGCCTGGCCCCTTCGGCAAACGCTCTGACAAAATGCGGGGAGTTCTGGCCCATCGCCTCACCCCAGGCCCCTCGTCCCCCCCAGATCGTGTCACTCTTGACCTGCAACTTTTCCTGTTTCTTCTCCTCCAGCCTTCCCAGCCCACCATCTGCTCTGCTTTCTCCCACTTTGCCAATGTTTTCATTGTTTTTAGGGTGATCAGGATCCTTTCCCCCATCTTTTCGAAAATTTCCCACCCTCAGCGCATGGCACTGACCATCACAGGCTTCTGACAGGCGTGAATGGGACTCAGTAGGTTAAGGCCACGGCTGCTTACCTGCCTCCCGAGAGGCCCTGCACTGTGAGGACACAGACACGGATGCCATGTCACACCTACGGGGTCACGTGAGGCCCAGGGACTCACCTGCACAGACCCCACCTTCAGGTGGCGCCCCCGGAAACGGCTGAACTAGAAGAGAAAACACAGCCCCTTTGAAGACTGCTCCACGAGTGCAGAGTGACGGGGATGGTGGCCGATCCCAGAAACCACAAGAACATGCCCTTCCTGACAACCACTCGGGCCCACCTCTATCAGCCACCTGCCTCCTCCTGGGCCCAGGAGCCACGGGAAGTTCAAGGCAACAGCGCAAGGGCTGTGGGCCCGGGCGTCAGCAGCAGAGGGAGCGGGGAGGCGACCGCACATGTGCCGATGCCTTCCATTCCCGTCTGCCTTTCTGTCCCACCCAGGGGCAGTGGAAGCAGTGACTGAGGGCAGGGGGCCCTGGACGAGTCTGGATTCTTGGCAACTTAAGTCAAAAGCTCATCTGGATTGTTAAGATTTCAGATTTGCTATGAAGGCCACTCAGCGGACCCCCCTGAGTTGGAGCCTGGGACACTCCGGAGATGCTGGTGTCTGAGAAAGTGACTCGTTTTCGTACCAAGCCCAGCGACACCAGGAAAACGTTTAGCTGAGCCCCTTGAGTGTCCCAGAACAGCAGGTCTCGAAGTGTGGTCCCTGAAGCCCTGAGTCTGCAAGGTCAGCACTGTTCCCAGCATAACGCCAAGCAGTCACGTGCCTTCTCCCCCCAACCCCCCACGAGCATGTAGCAGCATCTCCCAGCGATGGCACTATGCGTGACTGTGAACCAGCCGCCCGCAGGGCACGCACAGGGGCCTGCCGCCCCCGCAGAGCACGCACAGGGACCAGGCGCCCCCGCAGAGCACGCACAGGGGCCATCCGCCCCCGCAGAGCACGCACAGGGGCCTGCCGCCCCCGCAAAGCACGCACAGGGGCCTGCCGCCCCCGCAGGGCACGCACAGGGACCAGGCACCTTCCAGCAGGTCAGAGGTTAAAGGGGTTTGCAGAATGGCGAAAGAGTCGCGCTTTTCTCACCAAATCCTTTTTGTCCGGGGAAAACGTAATTACTGTTCAAGAAATGATGTTGTGTTCACATGTAGGTTAGTTTTTGTTTGTTTGTTTGTTTTTTGGTATGTGGGTGGCTCCCTGGCTGGGAATCGAACCCAGGCCGCAGCGCTGACAGCACCAGCGCCGAAGCCTTAAGCCACTACACCATCAGGGAACTCCCCGTTTGTTCATTTTTAATGCATTAGTAAGCACATATCAAAAATCGTTTCTCAGTCTTTAATTTCTGACATGATACATACCTACATGTAAATACCAAGTTACTTGCATACACGTTTATATTTTTAAAAAACCCTCATGAACAAAAGTCATTTGGGGTCCTCAGAAAATTTTAAGAGGTTAAAGGGAACCAAAAGGTTTGAGAACTGCTGTTCTAGAGAAAGTATTATACTATATGCAAACGGGTAATTCTGTGTTCTTACTTCTGATAATGACACCTCTTTTTTACTTCCTATCTTACTTTATTAGCCAGAACCTCCAGATCCATGTTAAGTTTTTACAGCGAGAGAACAGGGAGCTAATTTAGTTTTGGGGCTGACATGGCCAGGCCTCTGAGGTGTTCCAGGGCCTGCTCATGCGTCCCAGGCTGTGTCCTGGGCCAGAACGTGTTGACAAGTGTTCCAGAAGAACCACGGTCAGTGATGCTCGGCTTCGGCATCTATTCATTATTTTCTTTTGGTTTTATGTGTGTGTGTGTGTGTGTGTGTGTGTGTGTGTGTATATATGTGCATACATACACCCTTGTAGTGGCTAGGTTTCGGCGCACTCAACGCCGTGGCCTGGGTTCGATTCCCAGCCAGGGAATTACCCCCCCTCCCAAAAATATATATATACACCCTTTTCACTGTTAGTGATCGTGTGATTTTGAGCAAATCTTTTTACCTCTCTGAATCTCCATATTTCTCTTCTGTAAGTGAGGCTGGTGGACTGGATCGGTGCTTCTGAACTGTGGTTGGCTGACGTTAAAACCACCTGTGAAATGGATGAGGAAACACTTTGCTCACAGAAGAATTCCAGTCCATACAGGCAAAATTAATGAAAGAATCGTTAAAATTTCACATTTTTGAGATTGATTCAGGAAAGGCTCGTCAGTGGATGTTAAAACCATTCGGTGAAAAGTCAGGGTACAGAATCCTAGCACAGTGACAGCCTCCCACCCCACCGGTGCCTTACTCCTCACAGTGGGCAGCTGTAATCACTAAGTGGGAAACACCCCAATATTCTGGAAGTAGCAACATGATGGGAAACCATGAAGTCTTCTCACCAAAATGTTTAACTCGAGCCTAAGTGAGCCTTTCACCAAGAGGCAGATCCAAGTCTTGTGAGGCAGAAAGCTCATTAAATGTGGGGAGTCCCTCTTTGAGAAAAAGAATACAAAATATGCACAGAAGTGAATATTAATGTAGAACAAAAAAATAAAATTACAGGTTCCAAATTTCAAAAAGGGGTTAAATATCACGAACATCACATATTATTCGTATTAATGAGCTGCTGGACGCATCTCTCCAATACTTTTCTCCTCCATGTTTGCTGTGCACTCTTTGATCCTTGTGTAATAATATCGTTTCTGTGGAAGAAGGAGTTCTCAGCAGTCAGGGCCTGGGTCCCCACCACCAACCTAAAGGCGCTCAGAACAAGCCTGGGCACTGCTAGTTCCAAAGTGCAGCCAGCGCTGAGACGGCGTACACTGGGCCACATTTGGGCCCCCCATGTCCCCAGCTCTGACTTGCTCTAACTCACACAGCAGGGTGGCAACCAGAGAGCATGACAACAGACAGGAATCCAAAACCCCAGGACAACAGTTTCTGTGACCCAGAAAACCCACATTTGAGCAAACAGGGCTAAGAGCGCTGAGAGCATTGGGCTGCGGCGGCCTGATTTCTACCCCACCGCACCCCACCCCACCCTCCTCGCTTTCAGATCCTCCTTCAGGAAGAGCTGGCCCTAAAGCACAAACAAAGCCCACAGCTGACGCCCACAGGGTACCCAGCGTCACCCCAAGGGGCGGCTCGTGCCTGCTAAACACTCCCGCTCCTGCCAGCAGATGGCATCCGTTGACTGCCTCGAGTCTCTCCGGCTCTGCCGCTTCTAGGCACTTCCTAGGAAGAGCCGCGCGGGGTGTGGCTCTCTGGGACTGGTTTCTTCCACTTAGCACAGTGTTTTCAAGACTCGTCCGTGTTGTAGCACGTACCAGCACTCGATTTTCTTCCATTGCTGAGTGATTTCCATTAGCTTCTATTTGTTTGTTTGTTTGTTTGTTTTGGGGGGCGGGGCGGGGGTAGTTCCCAGGCCGCGGCATTGAGAACGCCAAAGCCCAGCCACTACACCACCCGGGAGCCCCCTCCATTAGGTTCTAGACCACAGTTTCTTGATCCATTCATAACCCGATGGATGTCTGGGTGTCACCGCTTTGCGGGGGTTGTGACTGATGCCCTCACTGCCCACTTTTGGTGTGGCCACTGCCCGAAGGCTCCCCACAATGGGCAGGTGGCCACGTCCCTCACGGGCTGACCCAGACTGACACTTCGCTCATGTGACTTAGACCCCCTTGGGCCTCACCCCTTCAGAAACCTGGCCCTTAGAAGCCGTCACAGGTCGTGCTATGAGGAGGACAGCAGGAAGTCAACCACAGCCATGTTGACAACCTGCCCAACAAATGTTAGGGTCCCCATTTCAGACATCAGCACGCTGTGGGCCAGGGCGACCTGTCCATGGCTGCAAGGCTAGTGGGTGACAGATCTCTGACCGGAGAGATGCAGAGTCCAGCAGTGGACCAGGCCCGGCATCATGTTGGGCTGGGATGATGCTGATGCTGATGATGACAATGATAAAAAATAACCTTTTTAAGGTGTGCAGTTCAGTGGGATTTACTACATTCCCCATGTTGTACAACCACCACCTGTACCTAGTTCTAAAGTATTTTTATCGTCCCTAAAGGGAAGCGTGTACCCACTCACCAGTCACTCCCCAGGCCTCTCCCTCCAGACTCCAGCAACCACCAACCTGTTTCCCATCTCTGTGGACTTACCTGTTATGGACACTTCATGTAAATGGAATCATACAATATGTGCTCTTTTGTGCCCGCCTTCTTTCACTGAGCATAATGTTTTCAAGGCTCATCCGTGTCGTCACATGTATGTTCTTCACTCCCTTTTAGGGCTGAATAATATTCCATCGCACGGACGTGCCGTCTTTGTTTGCCCATAGTTACACTTATGGAAGCTTTGCACTGAGCTCAACCTTGCCCCAGGCCCTCCAGGAAACCAGGTAGACCTTAGCAAATGCTTGTTCTGGCTTTTGTCTTTAACCTCACAAGGAAAATATTCATATGTCCTCCTTGCAAAACAGACAACATCCAGTGACGAACACTGGCCTTCGGACTGCGCCCCAGCAGTTACAAAGCACCGCTTGGTCTGCGTCTGCGACGCGGGGAGCTTGGGGACCATGCTGTCTGCATAGTGAATCCCTCCCCCGCTGGCACCTTCCCTGCACCGATAAACATGCTCAGGGCTCCCTCAGCTTAAAAGAAAAATCGACACAGATTTCCTTTGGCCCCACCACTTCCTCAGCTCACCGCCATGCTTCATCACCACACTTCTCTCGGCTTCCTCACACCCACGCGTTTGTGACTCCCTCTCGATGAGGCTTCACTGCCAGCTCTCCCACCAACAGCTGAAAGTCACTGCTGTCCCCAGCAACACACCCTGGGTTCGGGTCCAGCCTCCTCCGTGCTTCTCCTCTACCAGGCCTGACCAGCCCGCTCCTTCTACGAACTCTCTGCCTTGGCTTGGCGTTATGTTTTCCCATCTTTTCTCTTGTTTGACTGCAAGATCCTGGAGGCGAAGTCCGTGTTACCATGTCACACCCTCTGGACCGTCACCTGCCTTATCCATTTTCAGTATTTGTGGATGTGAAGTCACTTGAGCTATTTGTGTACGTTTGTTTCTAGAATGAGACAGGCTCCACCCAACCCACACTGAACTACCCTGCGTCTCAGTGACAGGATCAAGAACCTCTCAGCTGCTCCTCTACGGGACCTTAGAACGTCCCAAGGGCCCTGGTTTACCGGGGTGCAGTTTCTGGGCACCCCGTGAGGGCTTTAGCACACGAAAGAGCCTGTGATCTTGAACCACCTGCTTGATTGTTACGCAGTCCTGGATGTACTCAAAGGCTTCGAGGAATAGTTTCCTGAGTTTCTTGATGTGTTCAGTGCTTACTGTTACTTTCACACTTAGCTAAGTAACCTTTGATACTGTGTGGTTATAACATAATAACCACATGTCACTTTGTCTTCTCTGTCAATGGTGAAAAATTCGAAGGGCTTTAACCGCCGGTAAAAGTGTCTTCTCACATCAACCACATTAGCAACAAGTATTACGTGAATCAGATGGCTATTTTCACTGAGTGGGTTGGGTACAAGTGGCAAGCACACGGCAGACCTACCTGGGCTTGGCTGGCTATAGGTTAGCCCAGGACACGACTCGGGACCTAAACCTCCTCTATCGATCCCTTTCCTGTTCTAAACCAGCCTTGGGACTGATCCTAACTTGCGAGGTCTGCCTGATGGTGCTGATGGGAAGTCCAAGCCACGTTTACCTGGGCAAGTGTGCCAGGGGCCAGGGGCCAGCTCAGACTGCAGCCGTGGGTTGGACACGCTTGATCATACAATTTATTTCTTTGTTTCTTTTTTTAGCAGCTTGATTGAGGTATACCTGGTGTCCTGTGCTAATATGAAATCTACACTTTGACGAGTTTTTACATATATAAAACTATCACATCAAAATAATTAATATTCATCACTCCTAAAGTTTCCTCATTGTGCACAATTTTTAAATAAAGGATGTTGAGAGTTTTAAAAAGTAAAAAATTTCTTCCCTTAGCTCTTGTTTGTAAAAGACAAATTCAGTTGTCTTTTTTATTGTACTGATTTTTCAAAGCAAAAAAAAACGAAACAAACAAACAAAAACGCCCCAAAAGAAGGTCTAGATTTTAATAGTTCCAACAGGATAACATATCATTACCTTTTTTGTAATCCTGTATCTGCCACTTTAACAAGGAGACAATGGAATGCAAGGTGGTACCCTGGCTTGGATCCGAGAACAGAAAAAGGACATTAATGTGGAAACTGGTGAAATCCAAATAAAGTTTGGGGTTCAGTTAATATTAAGGTGCTGATGTTGGTTTCTGGGTTTTGACAAATGTACCTTAGTAATGTAAGACGTTAGCCTTAGGGGAACTGAAACTGGTTAAGGGGCATACGGAACACCCTGTGCTTTGTACCTTTTCTGTAAATCTAAAATTATCCAAAACGTAAACCCGATACAGAAGAAAGATTTCAGCGACTGATTCCAGTTACTGAAGGAGACGATGTTTTATCACAGGTGCTATGTTTTAAACAAAATTTTTATTGGAACTCTGTATAATGGGCAAGCAGTAGCTCTTACGTTACAGTTTTTAAAAAGTAACAACGAGGCGTATTTCACTTTCAGATGCTGCCTTTTCCTCATAATTGGTTTATCATCTTTTCTCATTCTTTTTCATTGTCACCTGTGGGGACCTTTACCTACCAATTACAATCATTTCTAAATGCAAGTTTGAGCAAATGTTTGGATTTTGATTTTGGGAAATAAAACTAATCTGCTTGTAAAAAACTAACACAAATGGAGCCACTTTAAAACAGAGTTGGAGGAGGTTCCCTGGTGGCGCAGTGGCTAAGCTTTGGCGCTCTCAATGCCGCAGCCTGGGTTCGCTTCCCAGCCAGGGAACCCCCCACCCCGCCCCCAAAATAAAAGGACTTGGAGCCGACCTCCCACGGGGACTGCCTCGCCCCTCTTATACCTCAAACCTTTGGAATGTGAGAACATTTTGGTCTGGACCTAAAGCAACATTGTGTCCCAAACAACTGTTTGCAAAGATAACAAGAGAGCAGATATGATGACCACCAGACGATGACTACCGGACTGAAAATTAAAAACATTATTTAGAAATAGCGTCACTACGTCAGCTTTTCTGCACTAATAGAAATCCCTCCCTTCTATTGATGTAATTCTCCCCCTTTCCTTTTTCATCAATGCCCACTGCCTCTGTATCCGAATCAAAACATTATTCGGGCTCTTACTGGCTGTTCTTTTTATCTCAAATAAATGCTTGTTGCACTCTCACTTCGAAAGGTCATTTAGTTTTAAGTTAAATATGCTTTAAAGTGAAGGGGCTAGGGAGTTCCCTGATGGTGTAGTGGCTTAGGGTTTCGGCGCTGGCGCTGTCAGCGCTGCGGCCTGGGTTCGATTCCCGGCCAGGGAACTACCCACATACCAAAAAAAGCAAAAAAAAAAAAATAAAACAAAAAAAAAAAAAATAAAGTGAAGGGGCTGAATAGAAATTCAATTTGTGGACTAGAAACGGTCTCTTTGGCTTCATGTTTGCCTTGATGTTAACACTGCTGTAGCTGTGGGTAAGGAAGGAGGGGTGGGAGATACTTGTGAAAGGGGAGCCAGTAGAGACAAAAAGGGGGCTCCCATCCCCCCGGCTGGGAGGATGTAGCTGGAGGAGCCAGGTCTTGAGTGGCAGGAGGCAGAGGGAAGCCCCGGATGTGCCTTCCCCACTGCATGTCCTGGAGGGCCAAGGAAGGGTGGGAGGTTCTCTGGTGGGCCAGGAGTGGGTTAGGGAAGGCAGATCTGCTCTTTTGAATGGATTCCTGAGCATTTCAGTTGTGTTCACAGCGGGTTCAACACGTCCAGCCCTCCCTGGATTTCCTGGGATTTGTCCAACTCTAGAGGCCTGGCAAGTCGGCCGTGAAGCCGGACTGGATTGATTCACATGGCCAAAACGATTCCAAGGTTCTTGTTTCCAAGTGCTGTGAAGCCAGCACAGAGCAGCGCTCACCTCTCTAACAGATGTACTCCTTCTGTTGATGAAAAGGTTTATCTAGGTCAGGAAGTACAGAATAGTTTCAGTAATCAATTTTACCTAGTCTTCTCTCTGGCTTCCTGTTTAAACAACACTTTCTTCTTGTAGATAATTATTAAATTATCAAAGTCTGAGCATTTGTTGAAGTTTAAATTGAGCTACAGTGCTCTGCTGGGCTGTACCTCAAGTGTCTCAAGCAGTGCCTGGCACAGAGTGAGGGCTCAACAAGGACTTGTTGAAGAATAAAAAAGAAAATGGATCTGTCTCTTCGGATACTTGGATAAGTCAAAATTTCAGTGTTAGAATACGTGTTATTTAATAGCATCGCCCTCATTTGAATCTAAGTTCTCTAGGACTCTTTGCTTCCCAAGGCAATGTGAGTGATGTCCATCTGGGGAACAAGAGTGTCCCGAGTCTTGATTGAGACTATCCAGGTAGGTTCTGGGGCTTCATCTGCATCGATGCCCTGCACCACCTGACAGAGTGAGTGAGGACGTGTTTGCAGCTGTACCCGTCCTCAGCTAGAAGGCCATGGTGCCTTCCTCACTGCATGTCCTGGAGGGCCAAGGAAGGGTGGGAGGTTCCTCCAAGTCAGGGGTGCTGGGGAGACTCTGAGCGGGGGGTCAGACCCTTAGACAGGTGGGAGGATACTGCCACTCAGTGGACACCTCCCAGGTACCCAAGCTAATTTTTCCCTCAGGTTACAGTTGGGGACTTTAAAAAGCCATGTGGATTGGTACCTCTCTGGCACAGCCAAAAGGCCACCTAAATTCCTGCCAGGGGTGCCCCACTCTCCACACAGAGGGTCCAGCCACCTAAGAACCGACCATTAGCACAGGAACAGAAAAGGGAGAAAGGACTCCTACAGAGTCTGCAACTGCAGGCACCACGAGCAAGGCCTGGACGCCTGGACGGAAGAACTCCGCCCCACATCCTCTCAAGAGCACATCCATCAGCTAATTGACCTGTGTGTCCTCTGCCACCTCCACTAGAATGTGAGCTCCACAAGCCCAGAGTTTGTGTTTATTGTGTTCAGAACAGGGCCTAGCATGGAACAGATGTTCAATAAGCACTTGTTAAATGAACGAGAGAGGGGAGGGAGAGAGGGCGGGAGGACATAATATTGAAAACAACCTGTGCTATTTGAACATGCATCTCTGTTCCTGGACTCTTTCTGTTCTTTTATTTTTAAGTTAATATGCTTGGAAGTGAAGGGGATAAATAGATGCACCAACAAATGAATTTGGTGCATCTAAATGAATTTGTGTTTGCTTTGTTTTTTGTTTTTTTTTTTTTTTGGTAGTTCCCTGACTGGGAATGGAACCCAGGCCGTGAGAGCACCAAAGCCTAACCACTGCACCACCAGGGAACCCCCTGCTTTGTTTTGAATGAACACACAGTAAGTCACATAGCTACAGTGTTTGAGGTTTCAAAAAAATAATAGAAAGGTAAGTCTGTGAGGACAATAGTTCAAGGCTCTGCAAGGAAAGGGAAATTCACAAGGCACTTAACACCCATGAGCTATAGGAGAAGCCCCGTGCGGGGGCCTGCTGCACGATGCCCGGGACTTTACACAGGAGGTAGCCAGCCTGAGGCTTGAGCTGGAGGGTTGCCAGACAGTGAACGTGAGGTATCCGGCCTCTTAAGTTATGCAAAATCCAGACTGTGTCCGTACAATGTCCTGAAACTATAGGTGACCTGATTTTTACATAGTCATGAAACACGCCGGCACGTGAGACACAAAAGATTCCTTTCTGTCTTGTCCCGAGTGTGGTTTCCATGACCTTCTCCAAAAGGGTGATGTAATGCTGCCTCCTTGCCATCTTACAGGTGCTCGAGAACTTGAGAATTTCTTTTTTTTGTTTTTTTAATGGGGGTAGTTCCCTGGGAGTCGAACCCAGGCTGCAGCGCTGACAGCGCCAAAGCCTAAGCCACTGCACCACCAGGGAACTCCCAAGAACTTGAGAATTTCGACATGTAAACTGGGGTTGTTTCTGGGCTGTAACATTAGGGGGAATTTTCCTCTTCTTTATTATTTTTCTGTATTTTATAGATTCACCCACTAAGAGCAAATACTATTCTAACAAGGGAAAATATGTGTGTGTTTAGGTTTAGAAGTTTAAGTTAGCCCACCTACGAAAGGGCCAGCAAAGGCAAAAGTAGCCATTGTCTTGAGCAGAAGTCAGATTGGAAGCAGAACGCATGTCTTGTAAACTTAGGCTGAGCAGACAACTTGTTTTCAATGGGACAGAAAACGGCGGTCCTGTCCTATTTCAAATGGCACGTCTAGTCACCCATCTCTGAGCTGAGGGCTCCCAGTCTAGGTCCCTGGGAGTCTTTCATGGAGGGAAGCAAGGCCCCCAGACCTAGGCTGACCAGACGCACCATTTTAAACAGGACGGAAAACAACGGCCCTGTCCCGTGTCAAACAGTACGTACGGTCAGCCTGCTGACACCTTGAATTTGGCCCAGTGAGACTGGGCTGACCATACTTTCACATCCCATTTGAAACAGGACAGGACCGTTGTTTTCTGTCCCGTTTAAAAGGGTACGTTGGGTCAGCCTACCCAGAGCGCCTCAGAGCCTCAGAGAAATCCTTCACGTGCCCCTGCGAAGGCTTCCTGGGTGAGCTCGAACATCAAGTGGCTGGAATCGCACTCCCTCAGTGTGGTAACACGGTTCTGCCACCAGAAACGCTGACTGGCGACTTCTGAGTGGTTATAAAACGAGAACTGAACTGCCCCCAGACTCAGGCCATGCAGAGTGTTGTGTTGTGGCAATGCAAACACAGACTTCCTGAAATGCCACTATTACTGTTTCCCCATGAAATGAGAAGAGCATCCATCCAATGGAAGCCAGGCGACGTTTCCACTTTAGTTCTTAACAGTTCTGTTGTAGGGACTCTTTCCACACGTCAGTGTAACCAGAGATCGAGTCCACGCAGGCTGCCATAACAAAGACCACAGGCGGGGTGGCTTAAACAATAGACATTTCTTTCCCCATTGTTCTGGGGCTGGATGTCCAAGACCTGGCTGCCAGCATGGTCGGGGGCTGGTGAGAGCTCTCTTCCTGGTCGCAGGAAGGCCACGAATCCCATGGCCTCGTCTAACCCTGGTCACCTCCCATCTCCAACTACCATTGCAATGGGGTTAGGACTTTAACATATGAAACTGGGGAAACAGCTAGTCCACAACACCCCTCCAAAACATGCACACATGCGCACGTGTGCACACACACACACACACACACACACACA
>PVJL010008823.1:0-14689 GCA_004026885.1 Lyroderma lyra
GTGTAACTCTCCAAATAAAATTGTTTTTGGCTCTCTAGATATTGCCTGAGTGCTTTGAGAAGCTTGAATTAATAAGCAGTAGCATTGAGGGGTTTCATATAAACTCTGAGCAGATAAAAATGCAGAGAGGTTAAATTTTTTAGCAATTCAAAACATTTCCAGGATTGTCCAAATCTTTTTTGAGTTTGTTAACCAATCTGCAGTATAAAACTTTACGAATTAATGATTTTGTTTTTCACTAAGATTAGACATGGCTAGAACAGTGTCATTTTCTCTCTGGATCACATGTCAAAAAGAAAGCCTTTGACATAAAGGAAAATTATCCAGAAGTAGTTCTTGGAAAATGTGAAACCTGCACAATTCTTTTGTTCCTTTTTCCTCCTGCCTTTGTAATTAGATCAGTTCAGCCCTCCCTAAGGCATTGATTGTCAGGAAATAGGATCAGACCCACCTGTTGGACTTGAAAACACTAAGAAGATTTTGGTATTTGCCTCTGTGCCTTCTGGTGAGAACACAGCTATGGTAGACTGTAGTTACTGCAAGTGTGGAAGAAGAGCAGACAGTTCAAATAGGAAATGAGGATGCTAGTTCCTACTGTAGTTTATACAATGGATTAGGGACAAATAACTACATGAATAATTCAGTTAGCCATTTACGGCTATATCTGTTTAAATGTAGGTTAGATATAGTATAGGTTATTCTAGGATTTTTCTCTGGTTGTTTTAAAATAGAGTTTCTAGATTATGAATGTCATGAAAGTAGAGGACTCTGAGATTCATGTTTGAATTGTCAGTGCCCTGCCTTTAGTAGCAATGAACATTTGTGAAGGAAAAGTAAGTGAACGAATTGTATGTGACAGTATATTAGAAGATCCTTGCCTTTCTTCCATTATGAATTTGAAGGTGAAGTACAAAGTACTGTCTTTATCATGATATAAGATCTGACATAAGCTGAAATCAGCCTTTTGTAGTGGAAATTTTTGTAGTATAAAATATTAATAATATACTTTTTGTCCCCTTACCAAACCTTAAGGTTTCCTTTCCTTTGTCTCAGGGGTAATTTTATAAGTTTTAAAACAAAATAAACTTTCTTACCTTTTCTCCCCCTGAAGGAACAGATGAATCACATGTCCTACAATGAGAAGTCGGATATCTGGTCACTAGGTTGTTTGCTGTATGAATTGTGTGCATTAATGTAAGTATTTTGAAGACAGATTTCTGGTCTGCAATTCATGAGAGGTTTGTCACCTTTCACTGGGTTTAAGCTGTCGGTCATCCACACATACTCAAGTCTGAAAGCGTCATACCTTGGGTTAAAATTCAGGTGGATGGACAGGTTAAAAAAATTATTTACAAATGAATAAGATAACCCCTAAAGCTGGATCTTGACTTGTTCAAGCTTCTAACCTAGTTAGATGCTTCCTGGTTAGGCTGATGCTTAGCTCAAGGCGAGAGCAAATAGGTGTGGCCTGGGAAGTGAAACAGACCTGGCGGAGAGGTCTGGGGGTTCGGAAGCCAAGAAGGAGCTGCATTTTTTCTTTTTCTTTTCAGTTTCTCCTTCTAAGTTACTCTGTAGAGCAGCGGCCTCACGCAGAGATGGGGAAGCGATGCCCTGTGGGAGGATCGGCAATGTCCAGCAGCATTTTGGGTTGTTACAACTAGGGAGGCTGCTGGCATCTGTCTGGTACAGAGCGGCCGAGCGGTGCTGCAGAACATACTGTGATGCACAGGGCAGCCCCCATAGCAGGGAATGACACGACCCCAAGTGTCATTAGTGCTGAGGTTGGCAACCTGGGAAACACCGATAGAAAATGGTGGAAGTGGAAACAAATACAAAATGGAGCTTAAACTGTGCTCTCGATTTGGTTCCTAGTGTATTCTCACTCTTACATTAATTATTTTTCCCTCCAGGCCTCCGTTTACAGCTTTCAACCAGAAAGAACTAGCTGGGAAGATCCGAGAAGGCAAATTCAGGCGAATTCCGTATCGTTACTCTGATGAATTGAATGACATTATTACAAGGATGTTAAATTTAAAGGTAAAGATGATAAGACTATATTGTCTGTCTCTGTCAAATTGTGGAGCGTGTGTTCTCCTTGTAGAGCAGTGAGATTGAAGAAACCCTAAATACACAGAGTGCAGCACAAACAAAACCCCCTTTTTTAGGAGCTGGTAACCTCCACCAAATCTTTTATTACAAAACCACGAGCATGTAATTCTGCAATAACCATATCTCCCTCGGGCACACTTTAGGTGAAATGTTCAGATTGCTGTCCGTCTCTTGTGAGACTTTCACTACAGGGACCAGCGTTACTTCTGCCAGACGCTGTGCTGTGTTTCTTTGGCTAAATCTGCTCTGTTAACACGAGTGAAAACGTGTGTTTGGCAAACGGTGTATCTTTCCTGGCCTCCCCTCTGTTCGTGTCCCCTCCCGCTCGGCCGTGCTGACAAGGAAAGACTGCAGAAAGGCTTCAGATCCTCAGTCCCCTTGTCCTTGCCTGCCTCAGAGTGGTGTGTGGTGTGGGGAAGGGGCCACAAATGACACTTCATTACTCTGCCTCTAGTTCTACTGTGGGGATCAGAGACTGGAGATAGGGGTGTGGGGGAAGGGGTGGCTAAGAAGAGTAGTGGGGAAATGACTCAAAGAGATTATGTGGAAAAGCCTTCCCATGGGATGGGGAGGGAGATGTCCTAGGGATCAGGTGGATGTCAAAGTTAAATGCTGTGGGATTACGAGAAGGATCAGGTGAAGTAATGGGATTGCAGGTCCATGGAGTGTATCCTGCTCGTTGTAGTTTAGAGACACAAGGGCAGTGCTTGCCCTAACACAGGCCCTAGCCATGCTGCTGAGCACCAGCATGTGGGGGTGGAGCCTGCTAGGTTAAAGGGGGAGCAAAGATAGTAAAAGTCTGCATTACCTGTGGGCCTGCAACCTCATGAGTCAGAGCCCCAGGGACCTTACCTGTCCAGGTGGCTAAGGCGCATCCATAAAAGAGTACTTTCTTTTGCCCTGGAAACACAAGGGTTGTCCAGAAAAAAATCCAGCCACAAGTGCCTCTACTTTTCATATTACACGACTGGATACCTTCTGGACAGCCCTCGTCCTCTTAATGTAACTGCTCTTTTAGGATGAGCAATCTGGCTGTCATACTGAATTTCTCTCCCAGGATTACCACCGACCTTCTGTTGAAGAGATTCTGGAGAGCCCTTTGATAGCCGACTTGGTGGCAGAAGAGCAAAGGAGAAATCCGGAGAGAAGAGGGCGCCGCCTGGGAGAGCCCGAGAGGCTGCAGGACTCCAGCCCTGTGCTGAGCGAGCTGAGACTGAAGGAGGTGCAGTTACAGGAGCGGGAGCGGGCGCTGAGAGCCCGAGAGGACAGGCTGGAGCGTGAGTCCACCCGCCCGGGGCGGGGCAGGCGGAGGGGCGCTGCGGGGTGCGTGCGTGCGTGTGTGCGATACGTAAGTCATGTTCTGGCACCTTCGTGTTGAGCTGTCTGAGGTCAGTTGCTATCACTGTATTGTTGAGCACTAACTATGAGGGCCCTAACGCAGCACCCATTATACTTCCCTGAAGACTTTATAGATTTTAACGTGTACATTGTGTAAAAGGTGTAGCTTAGGTATGTGTATATGATACATTATGTGTACGTTACCCATTACCATAGACTTTGTAGACTGTAATGTATACTTTATACATTATACTTTAATGTGGTCCTTACACTTTACTGTTACTTGTTTCTTTTTGTTCCTTAATGTAGACACCCTATAGTTTCTCCATGATAAAGGAAGGTCTTAGAATTGCTGCCTTCCATAATAAAAGCCATTACTTCTGCCTTCTGATGTGGCTGATCTGATACAGTCCAGGTCTAAAACCCTACAGTATACAAGGCTAGGTGTGTATGTTCAGGCAATTCAGTAATGTGGGTACAAGATAGTCTAGACCAGTGGTTCCCACCCTTTCCCACCTGCGCACCCCTTTTAAGCCCATTTCTATACATCATACCCCTTGTTTTTAAAACAGCTGTTTTTAAATTCTGACACTTTTGTTCAGTGCCTATCTTAAGGTAAAGTAATGGAAATGCGGTAATAAGTTAAGAAAGAAAAATTACGACAAAAATTACAAACCACAGATTTAATTTTACAATATTTGCAACACAGTTAAATATTGATAATGAGGATCAAGTATTTAAACATAAAATTTTAAAAACTGGGAGTTCTCTGGTGGTGTAGTGGCTTAAGGCTTCGGCGCTGGCGCTGTCAGTGCTGCGGCCTGGGTTCGATTCCCAGTCAGGGAGCTACCCACATACCAAAAAGCAAAAAAAAAAAAAAAAATAAAAAAATTTTAAAAACTACTTGAAAAGAATCATGTTTAAAGACAACACACTTACTTTTATTCAGTAACTAAACTGATCAAACAGTCTAGCTGCGGTTGTGTTTATATGTTTGGGGAAGTTCTAGAAACCATGCAAATGGATTGTTCTGAAACTGCATAATGATTGGTAGAAGAGCGGTTTGGGGGAAGGGTTCATAGCCACGCCCTCACCAATCATCACTGGCTAATGTGATCTAAATTTGACAGTGATTCAAACTTAACATTCATTGTTCCATAACTAATGTTCTGCATTTTTAAATTTGTTTTTTCTCTGTCACTGATTTTTTTTCGCCTACCTCTGGAAGGCCCAGCACGTACCTGCTGGGGTACGTGTACTACCACGTGGGAACCGAGGGTCTAGGTTTATAAATACTCTGATGGGTATTAATTGATTAGGTGGTTATTAGTTTTGATGTTGCAAATCTGTCTGCCCCTTGGAAGTGAGGGCTGCTCCCAAGGCTTTGGAATTATGCTTTAGCAGCAGCCCTGAGGCCTGGGGGAGATTGGGCTGGGAGTGCCTCCTACCTCCCTCGGGCCTCACCCGAAGTCATTCTGCAGCTTTTAAGCCCAGTGCAGACGTTAGAAATCATTTTCTATATAAGTGTACTTGCAAAGCGTCCAGGGCATTTGTTAATGGCTTACTCCCTGGTGGTCATTGTGTAGTACTGTGAGACACGCTTTCTGTAGACATAAACCCTATGCTTCCCCAGAAACCTATTTTTTTCTTTTATCAAAAGAATTCTGTAAAAAAACACTGCTGGGATTACTAGTGTTTTGTAATTTCATATAGCAGCTGAAATCTGAATTTTGATTTCTGTGCCATGAATAACTCATAGCCTTTGTTACTGATCTGAGGAAGTACCTCCTGTCTGAGATGCAGTCTAGGCCCTTCTGTTTGGGCGCTGTCGTTCACCCAAAAGGAGGCCAGGTGACACCCGGAAAATGAACCGCCCATTTTTAGTGGTGAACAGAGACAGTGTTAGTTTTATCCCCACCCGCCACAACCCCGCATTGAGTTATTCCCACGCCCTGACCACAGGCGGACGCTGACTTGGTGTTTGTGAGTAACCAGTCCTTACAGGAAAACCTCCGGCACATGCAGCCCATTAACACTGAATGAAAACCCAGCACCATCAGGTTAGCCTGGTTCTGCGGCCAGCGCCATTCCACAAAGGTTCCTACGCCCTGGTCCGGCACGCTTGTCTTAGCAGTGACAGAGAGCGCTGGGGTCACCAGAGCCCCTCGTTAATTCCTTTCTCTTGTTCCATTCCTTTCCCAAAGAGAAGGAACGCGAGCTCTGTGTCCGGGAGAGACTGGCCGAGGATAAACTGGCGAGAGCGGAGGGTCTGCTGAAGAATTACAGCCTGCTCAAGGAGCAGAGGCTGCTGTCGCTGGCCAGTTCTCCAGGTACGAGAATCAGCCCCGCAGAGGTGGGCACCGGTGTTGCCTCGGGGGGCCTTGGCAGCCCTTTTAATTTACAGAGTCTGAAACCTTAAGATGGCATTACTTCAGTGTATGAATTCAGTGGAAATAAGAATTCTGTTACAGCAATGATTTCTTCATCGCCTGAAGCAATAAGTCATGATGATTTCAACTTCAGTTTTATTTGCCTTGTCAAACTATGTGTTTCATATTTGAGGTTTATTTCTTAAAAACAGGACATTTTTAAAAATGCTGTGCATTTCAGATTTTTCTCTGGGTATACTGTCAGAACTCTACAGATCGCTCCATTTTCAAGCAGAAATGCTAGCATTTTACTATTGCCACGTGCCCAAATCATACGTGCCACACCCCTCATAGAAAACGTACCTCATTCAAGGCTCTTTGCTAAGACCCATTCAAATGGAAACATAGATTTGTCAAAGTTTGATTGTTTAATACCTACGTCTGCTCTGCGTGTCCACCTTCACAGACAGGTGGAGGTCACGGGGGCGGCTGGAAGGCGTGTTTCTGCTGGCTCCGCACGCCTCCGGGCCTTTCCGTCTCGTTGGCTGCACCTGTTTCTCTGTGTAGCCTCCTGGCTTTACTTTCATGGCGTCTCTGCTTAAAGATGGTCCATCACTGTGACCATCTGAGCATTTCTGTCTCCCTTTCTTGGTGTTGCTTTTCCCCACAGCACGTACCCTCCAATAGTCCTCATGCGACTTGTTTATTTGTCCATGCTGTATCTGCTCCTACAAGAATAGGGCCTTTGTTTGGTCTGCAATGGCCCTACAATGAGCTCAGTAAATATCTGAATGCATTCTCTTTAAATGAACACAAAGGAAAAATTAAGTTTCTGGAATTCAAACCTGCAGGTCCCCAACTTCCAAATAGTCTATCAGCAGCTAATAGTGTTAACACTTTTAAGTGAAAATTTTAGTGTAAAAGGCACAATTCACCTTTTTTTCACTATACTGTTTACCTTGTCCACACTGTATTTGCTTGGGTTCTTTTAAAAAACAAGTTTCTGATCAATTAATCTGCTTTGAAGTAAGTGTTCCTGAATATTTAACCAAAGCTGTAGGTGTTCTCTATGAGGAAGAGCCTCTGTCTGTTCTAGGTGGCATGGCACTTGTTTTCAAGAACAGATAAATGACAGTGATTTCCAGAAGTGTTATATTGTGGCCCGTGGTCCCTAGCACATTTAACCTTAAGAGAAAAGTTGATTACGAAGAGAATAAAACAACGTTCCTTGATATTTGGCACATTCCAGGATTATTTGTTCAGCCCTGTGGATTAAAGGTCTGATTTCTACCAACCGCAGGCCCCAACCTCCTGTCCCAGAGAAACGAGACAGGTGTCCAGCTTTCCGATGTGAGCTGAAAGAGGGAATGTTCTCGATAAGTAGGATAAGCATGGAGGAGTCGAACTCCTGTTCAAATAACTCAAAACCCTTTTTCTTTTTCTTTCTCAAGAACTTTTCGATCTTTCATCCTCGATCATTAGGAAGAAAGTGCATTTCAGTGGGGAGAGTAAGGAGAACGTCGTGAGGAGTGAGAATTCTGAGAGTCAGCTCACCTCCAAAGCCAAGTGCAAAGACCTGAAGAAAAGGCTTCATGCTGCCCAGCTGCGCGCTCAGGCCCTGTCAGACATTGAAAAAAATTACCAGCTGAAAAGCAGACAGATTCTGGGCATGCGCTAGCCGTGAAGAGGCGCTGAGCTGTGCACGGGGCTGTGTAGTAGTGCCAGCCCCGTGGGGATGACATTGAACAGCTGCAGCTGGATACCCCGCTTCTGTGAGCCGTGCCTCTTCGGGCAGGAGGCGTGAGACCCTGGAACTGCTGCTGCTGCTCTTCAGCAGTCCCTGTATAACATGCCCACACCTTTCCTTTTTCTTAAATTTTTAAAAAAACACTTTGTAGAAAGAATGTACTTTCTTGCTTGGGCTTTTAATGCTGTGTGTGATTACTACTGGAACAGAGATGTTACACGGTAAATGTTGGAGAAAAATAATGTTAGGGAAAAATCTTTACCCGGGAGTAGCACTCACTGAGAAGCTTCTCATGACTGAGTGGTGTGCCTACAATTGTCACGTCTGGATTTAAAAGTCACGGTCTGAGGTTTTAAGTGTTGTAGAGGTTAGAAAACCTAATTGGATTCAAAGTGGTCACTGATACCATGACATCTTGCTTATAGATATCTCAGTGCTCTGTAGTGCACATCTGTCACTTGGTTAAAATTCATCACTATGATGTCTGTGTTCTTTTTTGTCCCTTTTTATTCTATTTAACTGTATATAAGCTGACTGTCACTTACCTCTTTTTCACTAAATAAAAGAATTCTCTTTAGTCTTCGTACATTTCTGTCTCTCTCAGTGGTTGATCTTAGGTGGAGGGGGTCTGTGTTTGTGGCTCATAGGCACTGGCGGGTCAGCAAGAGAACATTGACCTGGTGCTCACAAGAGCTGTAATGACACTTTACTGCATCTCATTCATCCATCCAAGCCAGTGGTCCCTACCTGGGGACAGTGTGTGCTCCCCAGGAGACATTTAGCAGTGTCTGGAGACACTGTCAATTGTAACGACTGGGGAGAGGGTACTGCTGAATCCAGAGGGTAGAGACCAGGGATGCGGCTAAACATTCTACAATGCACATCCCCTCCCCGCCCCGCCCCCAAAGTCATGCTTGAGAAACCTGATCTAAGCCAGAACTTGGAATATACCCCACCCTTGAAGGAAATTTACCTTGGTTTTGATGGGTTATTTTTATGTCTAACTTTTAATGTGAATTAGCAGTCTTTGTTGCGCCCATCACATTTTTCATGTGTTTTCCTAGTAATGCTAATTCTTACAGCTTAATGAAAAAAGACTAAGTTATTAAGCGTTAATAACATGGGAAGAGCTAGCTCCTTCATTATTTTATTACAGGTTTACTACCCAGCTGGTAAGGTAATTCCATTAAAGCCAGCTGATACCTAAACACAACCAGAAACTGATGATCCTGCCGTTATGGTATAGCCCCAGATTAATCCTAGTGGCCCCTTTGATATAAATGTTGAGTATAAATTGTAGGGCCCAGTGCAAAATAAAGATGTGGGGTTCCTCTGTCAACAGGCAGGAAACAAGTACCATTAAAGGTAGATACATTGACAGCTCTGTCATTTTTCCCCAAGGTCTCTGTGGTGGGTTATTTGCTATGTAGTGTTCTAAGTAAAAATTAAAAGTTTGAATTACTAGCATGAATTTTACTATTTTATATGGTACAATGCCAGTTTTAAATGCAAATCACACATCGGCTTGTGTAGGATCACTGAAATGATGTAATTCGTAGTTCATGGCTCATCCAGGAGGGTGTCTCCGGCTGGCCTGAAGATACGGACACATGGGGCCCTATGACGGGCATCTGGGGACCCCTGACTCGTGCTTGCTGGATTCCCCTGCCCCCCAGCCAGCAGACCTATGCACTGCCAGGTGGGAGAAATTGAACCATGCATCTCCCTTCCCCACAGGTCCACTGCCCCAGCCTATATAGCATGTGCGTCACTCCGAGGATCTCTATACTTCCAAGCCGGGACTTTCCTAATCCCTGGATCAGGGTACCTAGGTCACCCCTGCTGAAGTATGGCCTCCAGCTGGCTGCCCATCAGCCATGCCATGGGGCTGCCAGCTCCCTACTGGGGGAAAGGACCTGGGGGGCTGCTGCCATCAGGCCCTGTTCTGAGATGCTTCAGGGCACGGGTGCTTGATGCTGCCTGACCCCTGGTCCATGCCCGGGCCCTGGGTGAGGCAGGGGTCATGGGTGTAGGCTGGAAGAGGAGGCTGGAACACCAAAGCCTGGGCAAGCTGGTGGCAGGAGGCGGGAGCACGCCTGACCTGAGGCCCCAAGCCCCCACGTGCGTGCCATTGTCCACTGGACTGGACTTATGAAAACCAGGTGCACAGGTACAATTACTAAGAATCAAGGCTGCAATCACGAGCATTCGGCCCCAGGTGCCGGGCCCTCGGAATGCTGGGTCCTCCCCCGGTGGGGCCCGTGTGACCACACTGGTCGTGCACTCATGTAACCAGCCCTTGCTCTAGACAGCTTTTTTTTCAACTTAGGAAAAAAGTTCTTTTCATTTTTAAATCTGTGGCAGGCTGAGAGAGCTTCTCCGGTTTTCCCATTGCAGATCTCCACCTTCCTTCCTTCAATCAACAAAACAACCTAGCAGCCCTGTGCTCCAGGCACTGCACCAGGCGCCGAAGACAGAGGAAACACGGAACCCCTGCCTCCGGGGAGATTCCTTCAATGGCAGCAAGACAGTGAGGGGGCTACGTACGGGGCGTGTTAGTACTAGGAGCGAATGAAGCAGGGAAGGGGGCAGAGTAGGAGGTTGCAGTTTTATAAGAGGTGGCTATTAGGGGTCCAGCAGGAAGAAAGGAGTACACCTACTTGAAAAGTGGGCAGAAGCTTGGAAACGAGGCATTTTTCACCCAATTATGCTTCTCCTCTCCCTGCTGTAAAGTCAACAAACTTTTGTTTTCTGTTCACCCCTAAAGCTGGGAACATCTGCGGGGTATGTGGACTACGATGGAAGATTAGAAGATCTCTTCAAAGGGGAGCTGGGGGGGTCCTCCCAAATGATGCTTCTCCAACATCTCCTTCTAAGATCGAAGATAATTTGCTGGACACCGACACACGCTTAACCACTATTTACACCATGAGCTTCACCAAGCAGCACCTGCTCCTTCGGCATTTGAAAAAGCATCATTGGACTTGAACACCAACCAGGTGTTCTGACAGGCGGCGTCCACCAGGTGGCGCCAGGGTCCCGTTAGACCTGGAGTCCCACACGCCCCGCACGGCTGGTGCAAATTGGTTGTTAACTGAGAGATGACACACCGGGCATTGGTTAAATGCTGTTTTCCCAACATTTCCTTCAATCTCCACAACACCCCTGATAAATAGGCATCACAGGTGCCACATTTTACACAAGGCAACCAAAGCTCAGCGATCATAGCTAGGAAGAGGCACAGCTGGTTTCTGAATTTGACCGCAATCCTGGCTGCTCGCCTGCACAAGACAGCAAAAGGTTAGCTTTGTCCCCAAACCATCTAGTGCCTCATAATGATTGATGGGTTCGAGGTGATAATCCATGGCTCTACCCCAAGACATTGAATGACTAAGGAGGGGTGGACGCAGAGCTGGTTAGAGTCCAGGGGCGATGGGTTAGTGTGTGTGTGTGTGTGTGTGTGTGTGTGTAAGGTGGTCTTCAAGTGACTCCAGTAGGACCCCAGGACTCCCCCCAGCCCCTGCCCCCACCCCACTTCGCTCAGCACCTCCCAGCATTCCATCTAGCTCTCCATTTGCTCAAAAGCCCCGCCCAGGTGCCAAGTACTCTCAGGCTGCTGGGCTGCTCCCCAGGGCCACCTCCTCTATGTGAGCCTTGGGGAGAGAGTTGGAATTGTTACAGTTAGAATATTGAGAGAAAGAAAAAGTCACTGTTGTTCAGCTTGTGACGTCCAAAGCACTGAGGGAAGATTTTTGAGTCCGTGGCCTCTGGGAGCTGGGCTTTAGCAAGAGAGAAAAGGATTTCCTGAATTTGCTGAGCTCCCAGAGCACCTGACTGCAGAGCCGGACACCAGACGGGGACAGCAAGCACCCAGGATGGGATGCGAGCAGTTCTGCTCCTCAAACTTTAACGTGCACATCCGTCTCCTGGGTGTCGCGTTAAAAGGCAAATTCCCATTCAGCGGGTCCAGGGCAGAGCTTGAGCGTCTACATTTCTAACAAGCTCCCAGGGGATACAAGCTGCTGTCTATGGACCACCTTCTAGAAGTGAGGGTGTGAGGGTAGCCAGGCTAAAAGTGAAGAAGGAGAAGACCCTCCCCTCCCAGGACAGGGCATTGTGAGGAGAAGATAGACCGAGTTCAGGGACGTGGGTGGCATTTAGAAAGAGGTTCCCATTGACAAGCTCTGTTGCCCTCTTCTTCCTCTCCACCCTTAACACACACACACACACACACACACACACACACACACACACACACGGGCTGATGTGTCTAGAACCTGATGTTCAAGCTGGGGCACGGGGTCAGGTGGCGTCGGCTGCTGGGAGCAGTAGGACAACTTGGAAGGACTTTGAGTCTCTCTGGTAATCATTCGGATTTCGTCTTACATTTTGCAGAACGGGTTGGCTGCAGATTGACTTTCAGCACAGGCAGACCCTTGTTGTACGGTTGGGACCCTGGCGGTCAGACAGGAGGGCCAGCGGACGGTCACCCAGAGCCAGGACTCACCAGGCACCTGACAGCCGGTCCTGCTCTCTGTGCGAGGCCGCTCCCAGGCTCCTGACTGTTCTCCAGCGTGCAGGAAAGAATTAATTATTAATTTTTATAACAACCCAGAAACCGATATCTGTGAACCACGGGCCCCAATGCTTCTTTTCCGCAATCCAAACCACTTACTCATGGTTCGAACTGGGTCAGCGTAAGAGTCGCATCGCCTCAGAAGGAGAGAGCCGTGCAGGCCTTTATCAGCCCTTCCCGGGGGCGAAGGCCAAGTTCACCATGGGCAGTGGTACCACAGGAGCTGATAACGCTCTCTAAGAAACTCAGATGCCTTCACCACGTATCAGGGCTGGGCCTCGTTGTATTCTCGTTCCTGGCATTAATTGCCTCTTACCTTTGTGTCACTTAGGTTCTGTTTTCAAGACACTTTCACAAACGTGATCTCAGTTGAACCCCAGGCGATGCTTGAACTGGACTGGGCGGATAACTGTTCTCCCTGAGCAGATAAACATCCAGAGACAGAAGTGACTCACCCAAGGTCACGCCGACCCCAGGACTTCCGTCTTCGGCACCACCCACCTGCACGAATGGGTAGCTGGATCATCCTTTTAAAGCAGGGGTGTGAATGACAGTCCTTTGGCTGTCCATGAATCCCTTGGAAGTATCAGCAGCATTTGGGGCATTTTTCTGAGTGAGAATCCGTAATTTCCATCAGACTCTCTCTGACCCCAACCAGTAAGAGCCAGTGTTTTAAAATAAGCAGCCAAAATCCTCTATGCCACCACCTGCAACTGTACCCACCTGATGGGCCTCCTCTTGTTGGGTCCTGGGGTTTGCTGGGCATGGTCATGGCCAGGAGTTGGTCTGGCTGGGGACTTTGCTGAGCTCAGGGGTTTGGCTGCCCTTGATTCTGGAACAGTCCAGACAGCAAACACCAGGTTAGGGTGACCTGTCATGCAAAAGGTCTCATTTACAGTAGCAACACCAGGGATAAGGTTTACAGGAAATGCACATTATTCATAATAAAAAAATCTGCCAAATGACACTGAGGGACATTGAACGAACGGTGTTATATACAATAAAACACACCACGTTGGGAACTCTCAATACTGTGCAGTGCCATTTGCCTGAATGTCTAAGTTTATGCAAGTCTAATAAAAAATATCTAAGGTTTTCGTTTTTGTTTTTTTTAAATCCGACACAGTGCATTTATGTGAAACAATTCACCTGGACAAATAAATGTACGAGCAGAGTCAGGACATTTCTGGGAAGAATAGAACAGATACTAAACTTCCAGATACTAAAATACATGAAAAGCTTCCATTACGAAGCAGAGATGAGCCAGCCCAGTGGAGAAGAAGAGAAGGCCCAGGAAACCCCTAGGAATCAAAGGGTGTCAGGAGCACTCGTGTGAGAACCCGCCAGAAAGGTCAGTTGTTCAGGAAGTCATGTGGGAATCACCCGGGAGGGTGAAGCCAGATCCTAACCGATCCCACAGGCCAGATTTAATTCAAAATCTCCATTTCTTTACAGTGAGAAGGGGGTACAGTTCCTACCTCACAGCATAATTGGAGGGGTGCTGGGATAATACACGTGGAGTTCACAGCCCTGTGTCCAGTGCACTATTCCCACCTGATACACATTAGCTGGTATTATTGTTAGAGTTATGAATAGCGCAGAGGAGCTATCATTCAAGCACATCACGACAAGGTCGTAACATTACTGACAAATATTCTTCTAGCTCAAGGTGGGGACGGCTTTCCTAGAAACAAAGAAAGAAACCAGCACGGGCAGATATGCCCGGCGCCTAGAACATTCTTATGCTGTGACCCAGCAATTCAGCTTTTAGGAGGTTTCCCCAAGTGTGTTAGAGACAAGTACAAAGGTGGTCATTAAGCAGTTATTGTAAGAGCAAAAAGGAGCATCTCAACCTCGAAAAAGGAATAGTTAAAAAAAGAGAAATCTATCCGACGGCACGATGCAGCCGTTAAAAATCATCGCAGTGAACATTCACGACCGGATTGGGGGGTGTTGGGTTAGAATGCTAACCACGCCCCGAAGTTGCACATGTGGGGGGATGTCTTAAAGGTACCAGAAACGGTTACTTCGTGTGCTGGGAATAGCTTGGGTTTTTTTTTAATTCTTTATTCTTTGCAATTTTCTTTTTTTTATTTATTATTTATTTGGTTGGTTCCCTGAGCGGGGATCGAGCCCAGGCCGTGGCGGTGAGAGCACCGAGGCCCGGCCCCTACGCCACCAGGGAACCCCCTATTTTTGCAAATTCACTATATTAAACCTGCTTCTTTTATGATTCTAGCAGATTTAATAGGGGATTTTAACATCTACTTTTATAATTTTTAAAAAATTGCCAGACAACATGTGCTTTTGAAAGTTATTTATGGAGCAGGGATTTTACAAAAGATACTTCTCCATCTTTGCTTCTCTTAAACTGGGGGGTCATTTGGGGTTTCTGCTAATAAATCATCACAAGAACGTGTCCCCAATTTCCTTGGATAATCTTCCCCTAGACATCACTTTTATGGTAACACAAATCCAGATGACTTAGAGAAACACAAAGGGCTTGGAATTTCTCTTTTCAGATAGAACAGGAAGCCTCTACAGCGCTGG
>PVJL010008823.1:14789-63159 GCA_004026885.1 Lyroderma lyra
GTCAACCCACACCAACGACAGCAGGCTCACAGATGCAGGCAGGGAAGTCAGGACAAGCCCAGGCCTGCTGTCACTGTGGGCTGCAGCCTTAACCTTGGCTTTGTTCATGAGCGACCCGGGATAAGACAGCCAGGACGGCCGTCCAGCCCCAGGGCGGCGGGGGGCAGCAGGGGGGCGGCGGGGGGCAGCAGGGGGGCGGCGGGGGGCAGGCCCCAGGACAAGCGGTGCTTGCGGGCTGTGCTCGCCACCCGCCCCCGTACTCGCGGCATCGTGTACACTTAGTGGCCCACGTCTCTCTTCGCAAGTCCCGGACCGTTTCCGTTTTTCACAGACGAGGAAACTGAGGCTCAGACGTGATCCGTGGAGACAAGAAGGTCACATGGCTAGTGAATTACTAAGCGGGGATGGAGGGATTCAGGCACAGATCTGCGACTTTCCTGAGCCAGGCTGTTCCCACTGTCCTCGCTTCTATGTCCTTGTGGAACCCACCCTCCAGGCCCCTCCTCAGGCCCCCAGCCGCCCCTGGGGACCCTGGCCTGCCTTCCTTGGCCAAGTCCCAGGGAAGTGGCTGGGGAGCGGATGCTAAAGTCCCCTCTTTCTGCTTCCCAGCCTCCTCCCACGGGCTGGCCTTTCCCTGGGAAACCAGGCAAGTGATCACCGCAGGAGCAAGCATGAAAGTTCTAGAACTGAACTGAGCTCTTATACCTCCCGCCCTGGCTGGAGGTCCCTGCCTCCCTCTGAGAGGATCATGGGAAACCCAGGGGATGCTGAACCCTGCATTTACCTCCGAGTTAGGCGTGGTAAGAGCCTGGCCCGGATCCCGCCCCACGGCTTCCCCTCCAGGCTTCCCCTGGGCAGCGCTGGTGGACTGAAGGCGGCCAGAGGGCTCTCCGGATCTGCGGTGCACTGCTTGCTTCCCTGGGATTTTCCATTTCATCCTGCCTCCCTGCCCCACGAGCCATGTGAGGTTGGTGGGGGGAGGTGAGAGCCGGGGGCTCCCAAGCCCTCCTCCGCAGGAGGGGGATGAGCATCTCTACCTCCCAGAGTGGTTGGGTGGATAACTCGACCGCGCTTACCCCGCCCGTGGAGTGCAGACAGAGCTGAACTCACGCTGCCTGTGGGTATACTGAGGATCACAAAGATCTGGGGGCCTCGCCTCTCACAGCACCATAGTCATGATGATGGTTCAGAAGTTCTGGGGACCAGGCACAGTGCAGGCACTGGCTAGGGAGCCAGCGGTGGCAGAACAAAGAACTGTGCATGGCGACACTCAATGAATACTTGTTGAAGAAATTGCAAAAACAGGCGTGTGATGAGCTTATAGTGAGAGTACGCAGGGTGCCGTGGGGGCAGGTGGCTCGGGCCTCCCCCAGCCTCGGGAGAAGTGGAGTCTCAGGGAAGAGAGAGGTCTGGTCAGGCCCCAGGCAGCTTTCAATGAGCATTTTCCAAGAACTTAGTTGGGCTAGAAGGTTACTCTTGGTTAGGAGGTAAACCATTTCAAGAGTTCAAGGTCCAAGTGCGAATCCAGCCCAGAGGTTACTTGAGGTCGCCCAGTCTGGTGAACCTTGTTCTCTCCCCAGTGACTTTTACAGCGGTCTCCCTGTCCCTTCCCCTCCACCCCTCTCCCTCCGCTCACCAAGAATCCCCACACCATCGGGAGCAGGCAGGCATCATCTCCCAGCAGGCTTGCTTTTCACAGAGGCCTCTCGGCATGCACACATCCGAATTATTTTACATAAGCCTTTAAAGCCAGGAGCAATGGGAGGTGTAAAAGTCCAGAGCCAAGAGCTAACATTCATTGAGCAAGGGTCCTGTGACATTCACGACCACCTGGCGAGAGCAGTACTGTGCTGATCAGCCCATTTGGAAGCACAGGAAAGCCAGGTAACTTGCCTGAGATCATCACACCGTTAGCAAACGGTGAGGCTGAGATTCAAACTCAACCTCACATCCGACTCCTGAGTGTCTGGGCTTCACCCTGGGGCCTTTGGCCAACATGGGCCCGAGGAGTTTCCCTCCTTCACCTCCAAGTCTGTGGTCAACTCAACCCTTCAGGAAAGTCTTCATCAAAACCGGACATTCCCTTCAGAGACAACTCAGGATTCGAGGAGTCTCCTGCTATCTTGAGAAGAAGGTCAAGAGCCCTGTCCTGTGGGAATCCTCAAGGACCAGCAGGTGTCTCTGTTTCTGCAGGGCCCTGGTGGGCCACAGGTCGGGGGTGAGGCAGGCAGAAGCCAGGTGGACGGAAGCATCCAAAACAGTGTCCGGAGGCATCTTACAGGGTGGGTGCCTCTCTGTCAGGGGTTCAAAACCAGTTAACTCGGGTTTCTACACACATCTGTTCCTATAACTGCCTAGCTCCTGCCAAAGATAACAGACCTATCAAGTAGGAATAAAATACATATTGTCCCAGGCCTACTATGGACTTCTTTCGAAAACTTTTCCACAGGCTGCTTCACACAATGTTGCCTGTGTCGATGTTAAGAAATGGCCAAACGTGTAGAGAAGTTTTCTAAGAGTTTATTTGAGCCCTGACTGATGAAAATTGCCTGGAAGCACGACCTCAAATGCTCCAGAGAATTACAGCTTTGTAGTTACTTGCATACATTTGAGATTAAGGAGGGAATATAAGGGAGATTACATGCAGGTGGGAGATTACAAAAGGCAGTGGATTACAGGGTAGTTGAGATCACCTGCCCTCTTGAGGGTGGTTATGTCTTCAAAAAGTATTACTGCTGGTATTTCAAAGATGTGTTGACTTAGATGCACAAGGAAAAGGGACAGAACTTGCTTAAAAGCCTTTCAATGAAGAAGTTCTAGGCCTGGGGAGACTACTCACCATGACCACAGTTAGCAATTAATGATTTATTATAGCACCCCTTTTTTGTCCACAATGGGATCACCAACCCCAAGACTGACAGTCACCTGAAGTGGGGGTACCATATTTTACAATAAAACTTTATTTATAAACACAGGCAGTGGACCACAGTTTGCCCACCCCTGCTGCAGCTTCAATATGATAGAAGATTCTTTTCTCTTCCATGTAAAAGTGGTGAAGCGAGTGGTCCTAGTCTGGGGGGCAGTTGTTCAGGGACCCCCGTACCTTTCTGTTGAACTGCTCTGCCGTCCCTCCTCTGCCTGGTTGAAGCTGTAGGGAAAGGTAAAACCAGCATAGAGGAGGCAGGCCTGCTGCCCAGAGGTGAAACACAGACCTTCTACCCACATTCCACTGGTCAGCTCTTAGTCCTCTGGCCACACATAACTGCAAAGGAGGCTGGGAAATGTAGTCTGGTTGTGTGTCCGAGAAGAGGGGAAAATGGACGCTGGAGGATGGGCCACACCCACTGGCCTCCGGTTTCCTTCCACCTTTGTTTTAATATGTCCATTGTGTTGTTCATGTGTCCCCCTTCCCTACCACCCCTACTTCCTCCTCCCTCCCCCATCTCTTCCCCCATGGGGTTCAGGGGAAGCTGACTCCACCCCCACTGTGGGGCTGGCGTGACTGGTGTAAGGATAATCCCAAACCTCTCGTTAGAGTGATGGGGTCCGGGGTCCCGACGGAAGCTAAGCAGTGAGACCACTATTCCTGGCCACAGGCACGATTTAGGAAAGAGGATGGGACCCTAGCGAGGCTGTTGATTTGTTAGGAACATCTGAAAACGAAACATTCTTTCCCTTTGACGAGAGTCCTCTTCAGCGTGGTGGCACTATTGAGGCCACTGTGGTCATTTTGTGGTAAAATACACGTAACAGAAAATTTACTGTTTTAACCATTTTTAAGGGTAGAGCTCAAGGGCGTTAACATTCATATTATTGTGTAACCATCACCACTATCCATTTCCAGAACTTTCCAATCATCCCAAACTGAAACTCGTGCCCGTGAAACGAACTTCCCACTGCCCCCTCCCCACAGCCCCTGGCACCCACCATGTTGCTTTGTGTCTCTACAAATTTGACTGTCTCGGTACCTCATGTGAGTGGGATCATGGAGAATTTGCTTTTTTGTGAGTGGCTTATTCCACTTAGCATGTTTTCAAGGTTCATCCATGTTGTAGTGTGTGTCAGAATTTCCTTCTTTTATAAGGCTGAATAATATCCCACTGTAGGTACATACCCCATTTGGTTTATCCGTTTATCTACTGATGGACACTTGGATTGCCTCCACTTTTTGGCTGGTCACCGCAGCCAGTTTGCTCCCATGAGATGAGCCAGTGTGTACATAAAGCCAAGGCTTGCGGGGAAACACAGCAAAGGAATTGTTGAGGATGGAGCTGAGCTGCTGGACCCAGCTCATCCTGAAGCCTGCCTTGTCTCTGGATTGGCAGACCTGCGAAACAGGGAAATTCTTCACTGTTGAACTGAATTTCAGGTTTCTCAGAGCTCGATACTGCCTAAGCGACGCAGCTTTGAAAAAAATTGCCTGGTTTCACAGCTGCAGGAGAAAACAGAAATGAGCAAAACCACAGAAAAGTGGGAAATCTTTTGCTGACATGAATGCTGGGAAAAAAAAATTTAAAGCACATTCTGAAGATTTGGTAACTGTATCTATGCCAGTTCTTCTGATGAGTGTGACTAACACTATGAGTGATGGAAAAATGGAAGAAAAAGACAGATCCAATGAGGTTAAGATGTTGGGTCACATGCAGCATATGTCATAGCCCTGACTGTTATTGAAAAGAAAAATCAGGCTTTCTTATACTTCAGTTGAACAAATGCCACGTGGCGATTTCAAGAAAGGGGACCAAATTATGAGCCTGCCCAGGGCTCTCACACAGCCCCATCTGCCTCAACTGTGAATGAAGCCAGAGAGTTGAGGCTTGGACGTCCCCTCTGAGCAGTGGCACCATTTGGTAGAAAATGCCCTAAATTCCCTGACAGCCCAGGGATCTTTTCCAGCTGTTACCTGGGAAAATCTAATTTCCCCTGGGCCTCTGTTTCCTCATCTGTGAAATGGGTTTCTTCGTACCTTTCCTATCCACCCCACAGGGTTGATAGTGAGACTGAAAACGCCGTGCAGATCGAAGGCTCATGGGGCAAATAAACATTAACCCACCTGCTGCTTGAAGTTTAGCAGCTTGAGGGCGGGGCCGCAGACAAACAGCCAGGCCTGCCCCTGGGAGGGCAGTTTGGAAGCCCCGCCACCCCGCAAGCCTCTGGCAGTGACTGATCACTTGTCTCCTTCCGGGAGAGGGAGACAGGCCCCCTGCCCTAGACTCCCGTCCTAAACAGGTGCAACCTGACCCTGGGGTGGGTCACATTCACACACACTGTCCAGTTTAGCTTCTCCCACGACCCTGGGGACACTCTTCTTATCTGAGAGGCGAAGTAACGGCGGCTCAGAGGGCTTACGGTCCAGGCCAGATCTGAACCCAGAGCCAGCCTGGGTCACTGGCTCTCTCCCTGCTGTTCCATGCTGCTTCTGTCTCCAAACCCTGGATCCCATTTTCCTGCTATGTCCCTGGGTCTCTGAGGGTTCCTTCCCACTGCTCACCAATCTGTGGTCCTGGGCATGTTGCAGAGGGCGCTGGGGGCATTCAGGAGGACAGCAGACCTTCACAAGGAGTTCCAGGGACACATGTCAGCTCAGAGGAGGCCGCGGCTCTGTGCTCAGAGCTCATCGCTCTGCCCTTGGAGCTGAGTGTAGGAACGTGCATTGACACCGAGGAGGGTGGTGCTATGATAGATTTTTCAGTAAAATAATTCTCCACTTAGTGGTCCCTAAGGAAGAAGGCTCCCCTGGGAGAAAGAATGCGTTGCTGGGGCAAGAGAGCCAGAAGCGTGCCGGCTGCCTACCTTCTGGAGGCCCAGTGCACATACGGAACCCTGGCTCAAAGGGCAGGGATGCTACCTTGATCGCCATGGTGTCCAGAGTCTGCCAGTTGATCTGCACACAGCAGAATGAGTGAGTGAATGATGACCTCTGTGAATGATGGCCCTGCCCACCTCCCTTCCGGTGCCCTCCACACCTTCCAGCTCCTACTCTCTCCTTCTCAGCTCCCATCCACTGTCCTCCTGACCTGTCTGAGCTCACAGTTCTCCTCCTGCACCTCCCTATGCTCCCTTCCTTCCCGCTGGTGGCCAGCCCTGTGATAAGAGCTGCTTAGCTGCCTGTGTCCAGATAACTCTCCTTTCTGGCCCCTGCTTCCACTGAGCTCTCCTGCCCTGCGACTTGACCAGGCTGGCCAATCTGATGCAACTTTGCCCTCCTTACAAAAAACATTAACTCTTTGGAATTCAGGCCCTTAATTCAAGCTGGTTCCTGGAGAGAGACTTTGCTTGTAAGCTGTCCAGAGGGAATAAGAATGAAAGACAGTGTCCCTGCAGTGACCCCTGAACCTTGCACAGGCAAGGAGATGCTATGTGTCCCCTGCTCTGGGGGTTTGCAGGGGGCAGTCTATCAGGTACTCTATTCTCTTTGACTGAAAAGGGGTGCAGAATTAGTTCCTGGAACCCAGATGGCTGTACTGTGACTCTTCCTGTCACTCTGGCTCCTGCCCCCTTGCCTGGTCACACCCCTGGCTCTCTGTAAAGTTCCCATGACCATCACTGAAAGTGCCAGAGGTGCCTTATATGTATTCCCAACAAGCCCCATCTGCACAGTTGTTTGCCAGCTCCTCTTCCCACTGCTGTCCCCTTCCAGGGCTCTTCCCTGAGCCCTTGTCACCTTCTAATGTGTCCCACTACCTCCTGCATCCATTCTTGCTGGGCCTGACACCACTGGAGGCCTTGTGGGCTCCCCATGCTTGGCTCCAGCTTGAACATAGCTTGAGTTCAACCTGGATCTCCCTCCCACCTTCATTTCTAAAATACTTCACTTCCATATGTGTTCTCTCATTGATCCTTCACCAAAAACTCAAAACCACCCTGTGTCTTACTGAAGGAATAGGAACCCATTCAGATCAGCTCCAGCAGGAAGAGAGGGCTGTAGAAAGACTCCAAGGGTAAAATGAAGTGCAGACAGCTTGTGAACATTTTAGAGGGAGGTGTGAACAGGGTTGAAGTGACTGATCCCTGCTGTGGTCATCATCAGTACTGCCCTAAACCACCTGCTGCCTGTGCATGCCTATGAATTTGCCTCTCCATGAAGCATTAACTGCACTCCTGACCCATGAGAATGAATTTGCCACAGGCCGACCTCAGTCATTAGAGTCTTTCAAGACTTTGAAGTAGGAGTGTGGTAGACAGAAAAATATCCCCCCTACCCAAGATGTTCATGTTCAGCCCAGCAATTCCAGCCCTCAGTGTATGTATATCCAAGATAAATGAAAATAGATGTCCACTCAGAAACATGTACAGAAAAGTTTACAGCAGCATTACTCATACTAGCCAAAAGATGGAAACAACCCAAATGGCCATCAACTGATGAATAGGTAAACAAAATTGAGTATATCCATACAATGGAATATTATTTGGCCATAAAAAGGAAGGAATGACTGACATATGCTACAACATGGATAAAACTTGAGACTATATGTTAAGTGAAAGTTAGACAGAAAAAGACCCCATATTATATAATTCCATCCATATGAAAGTCCAGAACAGGAAAATCTATAGAGACAAGAAGTATTAATAGATTAGTGGTTGCTTCGAGTTGGGGGTTAGGGGTGGGTAAGAGTATGTGGGGAGAACTAAAGGGTATAAATTCTTCTTGAGGTGATGAGAATGTTCTAAACTTGACTATGGTGATGGGTACACATATTTGTGAATATACTGAAACACCATTGAACTAAATGGATGAATTGTATGGTATGAATTATATGCCACTAAAGCTTTAAAAAAAGTATATGTCCTCTCCCTAATCTCCACAACCTGTGAATATGTTGCCTTTCATGACACAAAGGATTTTGCAGGGTTAAATTAAGGATCTTGGGATGGGAAGGTTATTCTGGGTAGGTTTAATGTAATTACAGGGGTCCTTATTGGAGAAAAGCAGGGGAGAGAGAGAGAGAGAGAGAGAGAGAGAGAGAGAGAGAGAGAGAAGAGACTTGAGGATCCTATGGCTTTGAAGATGGAATAAGGGAGCCAAGAAATAAAGGCTCGAAAACCTCCTGAAGGAATGATGCCCTGGTGACACTTTGATTTTAGCCCAGAAAAAGTCATTTCAGATTTCTAATCTCCAGAGCTATAAAATAATAACATGTTGTTCTAAGCCACCAAGTTTGTGGTAATTTGTTACAGAGGCAAAGGAAAGTTAATACAAGAAGTTACAGAGACAGGTCAAGTGGTGATGGGTTGTGATCAAGTTGAGGTCAAGGTGAGCCAGTAAATATAAAGAAAGCAACACTGTTTTCTCCAGGAAACCTTCCCTGACCTTCCTTCTCCCATCTTAGATGATTTTGGAGGTCTCCTCTGGGGTCCTACAACACCAGAGATATCACCATGACCACACCACAGCCCTGATTACCTGTCATTTTCTGTCATTCAGACAGAGATTCCTAGAGAAAGCAGGATCTTGAAGACTCATTTTTGCATCCCCGCTGCCTAGGGTTGTGCCTGGCATGCTGTAAGTGTTTGGCTATTTGGTGACTGAATGACTAAGGCTCCTGAAGCTTAGATATTATAAAGAATAATGATAATAGCTGGTCTCCGTTTCATTCTTACTGTGCTAAGTGCTTTATACTCATTGCCTCATTTACCCCTCAAATCAATCCTATGAGTGGGGGGTCATTATGATCTGCAAAG
Organism: Lyroderma lyra; assembly: GCA_004026885.1. Taxonomy (NCBI): domain Eukaryota; kingdom Metazoa; phylum Chordata; class Mammalia; order Chiroptera; family Megadermatidae; genus Lyroderma; species Lyroderma lyra. The sequence goes on from PVJL010008823.1 coordinate 23,472, forward strand.
AAGAAAGAAGAGAAGCTCAGGGAAGGTCAATATCATGCCAGCCTGCCCCAGGTCTTGCAGCTGACAGCCTGGGGGCTCTTTTGCCTCCTACCTGATAAAGCAGGCCTCAAGCATACCCTGTGTTGTAACCAGTCCACCAGAAGCTTCCAGAAGCACAGTAGGAAGGGACAGCATAACACCACCACTAAGGTAACACGTAAGGAGTGCCCACTGTTTTCCAGGCCCTGTAGGAACTGCTTTAATCACCTTTGTTAATCCTTACAAGTAGATATTGCCACCTCCAATGCACAGGTGACAAAGCTGAGACCTGGCAAAGCTGGCGGAGTGGGGAGCAGATGTCTGAGGTCACACACAGGAAGTGGCCGAGCTGGGACACCGTGGAGATCCCTGCCTGCCCAGCCACACAGAGATGCTTGCTCCTGGGATCACAGCCCTGGGACGGCTGCCACCCCTCACTGCCTTCCTCAGGGACCAGGTCATGGGGTTCTACCTGGGGGGATAGAATAGAGGAGTTTCAGGGGAACCCCTCTGACCCAAGACTAGGCAGCAGGAGGAGAACATCTCAAGCCAGTGACACAGCCTGTGGTTTCTTGGGGAAAACCACAGAAGGCTCAGCTTGGGGTGGCAAAACCCATAATCCCACCACACGAGGTGTGTCCCGGGACCACCTTGGCCGCCAAGACCTAGACTGTCACGAGACTCCCCTGGCAGCATCTCTCGTGGCCGTTAGGAACCCCTGAAAGGGGTGGCTCTGTTGTCGATGGCCCTGTGAGGGGAACACTGGGGCCGGAGCAGGCAGCGGCGACCACTGAGGAAGAGGGCTTCTAGCTCTGCCCTCAGCAAGCCCTTGGCCCACGGCTCACAGGCTTCGAGAGGATTCCTAGAGCACATTCTGGTCTAACCGGGGAGGCAGGGTGCACCCAGGTAGAAGCAGAATTTAGAACCAAGTCAGAAGTTCTTTCTCAGGCCTCCCCACCTCCTTGGCTGTTTTGATCCGTGGGTCCCCCTCCCTGCACTCCAACCCCCTGAGCAATTCCCAGGTCAGGGGCGAGAAGGAAACCCCGTCTCCTGTGCGTGTCAGCGTGCCAGACAGCTGGTGTGTTTCATCCACAGCTTTGGTTTTCCTCTAGTTGATTTTAAGAAGTAAGTAACTCACGAATCTGCCCTGCGTGGGTATTTTTGGTGACGCCTCCAGGTGGGTGTTTCTGCGTGGACGTACGTTCTCGCTCCTCTCGGGAGGGCCTCACCGGGAACCGCGGACCGTACGGAGTCCCGTGTTTAACTGTTGGAGAAGCTGCCACACTGTTTCCCTTCTTGGGGTGGTGGGGGAGGGGGTGGCTCCCTCCCAGCCCTGCTCACCCCATGTGGAGACCTCTACTTTTGCTTCAGAACTCCTGGTGCCCCAACGCCAGGGCCTTTGGGGAGCCCGGAGGAGGGCTTAATCCCAGGGCGGGCCTCCTGGAAGGCTGCCATCCTCTTTCTCCCTCTCTGGCTGGCACCAGGCCACATGCCATGCCCACGTGGGGGTGTTGAGCCATGGGAGACGTGAGGAAGGCCCGTAACCCCCAGCCTCCCTGTGGCAGGGGCTGCACCGTGTCATCTGACTGCAGTCACCCCTCTGCCATCGCCCCCTTCCCCTGGCTTCCTCTTGGCTGGCTGCCTCCCGTGCGGGGTCACTGTGACCCAGCGGCACGTGGGGGCTGGGTGCTGCGGAGGGGGGGCCCTAGAAGGAGGCACAGGAAGGCACGGGAGGCAGCCTCCAGGGACCGCAGCCCGGGGGGGAGGCAGGCCGTGGCCGCGTTGGCCCCGAGGCAGCTGGTGGGCCTTCTCCAACCTCCACCTCTCAACGCACCCCACTCGCAGCCTCCCCACTCGGATCTGAGGAGCCCCGGCCCGTGCCACAGGCAGGCTGGGGGTAGCGGGGGGACCGCCTTAATAACGCTCCCATATCTGCCCCTCCTGCCTGGAGCTGGAGCGGGGGTCGGGGGTCAGGGGGACGAGGGGAGTCTGGGGGAGGCCTTAGAGGCTACATTTGCGCACCACCGTGTGTTTCTGCGGTACGTTCTGCCCTCCTCTCGCCGCGGGTCCCACTGCTCCCAGTGACAAATCACTCAGCTGAAGGAGCCCCGAGGTCTTCACTAGGCCATCGCCCCATCTCCCCAGCCCGGGGCGAAGGCCGCAGTCCTGGGGGGAGCCTACGGGGGGGCAGTGAAGGGTATTGGAAATCAGTCCACAGAGCTGGAGAGGAAAGCGGGGGGCCGGCGGCTGGGCGGGATCGCACCCATCAGCTCCTGTGCTGTCGCCTGCACCGCTAAGGCACAGACGTCAATCCTCATGCTAGTGTGACGGAGGGGGAAACTGAGGCCCATCTGGTCACTTCCAAGAGTCTCGCGTGGATTCTGGCCTCTCTTCCCCTGGCCCTGGGGCCATCATCCAAGGGCAAGAGATGACCCTGCAGCCTTGAAGGTCCAGGAGCCACAGTGTTTCTGGGACCACCGACCGAGCCAGATGCTCAAGGCTGCCCTGCCCAAAAGGGGACACAGCACAGACCTCAGAGGGTGGACTGGGGCCAAGTTATGCCCCCACCTAAGCCTCACTGTCTTGGTCGGTGAAGTGGGTCTCATGCTGGTACTCACGTCATAGGTGGTAAAGACGAATGAGGTCACGGAAGAATGGCTCGGGGCGGGCACAGGTCTCACGCTTTCGCTACTGGAGCTGTTCTGGTTGTCATGTCAGGATCCGAGGCTCCAGCATCCCCTCGCTGCCATTAATCTGCCCTGTCCCTTCCCCGTAGTGACATTTCAGTCACAAGGAGCCTTGTAACTGGAGATGGGAGATGGGCCAAATGTCAAGGATTTGACACTGATTTCCATTTTACAGGTGTGATCACCTGATCTCATGAGTGGCGCCAAGGCCCGGGCTCCACTGCTGTCCCCTGTCCCATCCCCAGATTAAGGACAGTCACTCATGCATCCGGACAAGGGTGCGACTGCCCTCCCCCGTCTCTTTCTCTCCTTAGCCTCTTCTGCCTCTCTTCTTGGTCAGGGGTTGGGGGACACGAGGCTGTCACAGGGCAGGATGGAGTCTCCAGGTTCATGTGCAATAGTTACCTGACCTTTGATTTGGAGTCACAGAGAGTAGCCACGAGCCCCGCTGGCCCTGGTTCCCAAGGGAGACCAGGAAAGAGCATGGAGGGTCAGGGCTCACGGCTCCCTTTACTGGTAGGACCAGAAGGCCCAGCCTTCCCTCCTCTGGCTCCCCAAAGCGAGTGCTTCGACCGTAGTGCTGAGGGCCCACAGTCAGGTCACCTTCTGTCCCTTCATCAGAGTCTCATTTGTTGGAGTGACAGAAGCAATGCAAAAAAAAGGGGGGCCTGACTGGGCCCAGGTAACAACTTATCTGGGAGCACGACAGGCTGCTCTGGACAAAGAGGCGCTGCTTCTCCCTTCCCACCCTTTCACCAGCCCTGCTCTAGTGGCAACACGCAGAAGAGTGTTATTATTATCGTTATTATTTCCATTTGAGTTGTAATTATAGCAGCTCCCAAAGCAAAGCCTCACACCCTTGGCACTGCCGGGAAATTAGGCGTGTAATTACGGCATCTGATCTCGCCTCCCTGTCTTTTCTCTCCCCCTCTAGCCCTGCATGCCACGCCCCAGCCCCCACCCCACTCCCGCCCCCACACATGTGGCTTACGGGCCTCCTCGGGCTCTGGGCCCGTGAGATCACCGTGCCTCCCCACCCCAACCCAGTGCCTCTGGAAGGCCCTCCTTTTAGCTGCACCCTCTGCTGGGTCCAAAATCAGCAGACCCTGTGGTTGGAGCCCCAGAGCTGAAGCACTGGTTTGGGGGTGGTGGGGGCCTACAGAAAGCCCCAGCAGCCATAGGATGAGAGTCAATTCGGGTGGAGGAGGAACGGGGACCAGAGAGTACAGGGGGCCTCCCTTCTGGAGACTCCCTCGGGCTCTGACGTCCTTCAGGGGGCTCCCAAGGGCAACTTCAGGGATGGTGGCCATGTCCTGAGAAGGCCCTGAGGCCTGCTTCTGGCTGGTGGGGTCCCGCTGCAGGTTCTTCTAGGATTCGCCCGGTGGGGAAGGAGGGTGGCTTCCTCACCAGCTGGCTTGTTGGCCAGTTTCTTCGTGGCTGCAGTCGGTGGCACCAGGGCTGTGCAGATAAGGTGGCGGCCTCCCCGCCCAGGGCCCCGCAGTAGAGATACCAGTTGCCTTGTTGTCCTGGAGGTGATGACTCATGGGACAGGCGGGGTGGGGGTGGGGTGCCCACAGCCCTGTCTCCCCTAGGAATCCACGCAGCCTCTGGACCGCCTGTGAGACCCCGGGACACGGGGCAGCCTCAGGCAGTCTGGGGAGCCACACAACTCCCACCAGGGTGCTGAGATGTGAAAATGGGGCAGCCTGGTCCCCCATCCTTCAGGGGCTCTGCTATCGGCCAAGATTCTCCTGTGACAAAATCACTTGCAATCTATGTCCTCGTCTCCCCCTTCTGTTCCCATTGGGTGTCAAGTCAAGTCGGGTGGGGGATTCGGATTGTCTGTAAGGTAGAGAACGCCTGCAGGGAGAGCCCTGACATGCGGCCTGAGGTGCCAGGAAAGAGGGCTGCTGCTGGGTTGCAGGACCCGCCCCCGCCCCCCACCTTCCAGGGACTCTCCGAGAAGTCAGCAAGCGTCCCCGGCAGGGCCTAACCTGCCTACCAAGTCAGAGGCCTTTCCTCTCTGCCTCATGCTTGGTCTATGGTTCTGACATTTTCTTCCATCTCTTCTCAATGCTTGTCCTTCTCGTATGTTCTGGTGCTGGGGTGTAAGGTTGACCCATGAGTCAGGGAGGTGGGGCTGGATGTGCAGAGGAGGAAGAGGCCAACCTGTCCGTGAGGGCTGGGTGGGAGATTGGGACCACAGGGTGACGACAGTGAAATCCACGGGGGGTGGAGTGGGGCATCGGAGAGAAAGCTTCTGAGAAGTGACATCTGGGCGGGGCCTTGAAGGATGACTTCCCCAAGTGGACGTGCAGAAGACCCAGGGCTGCCAGGAAAAACAATATAGAACCTGCAGTTAAATTTAAACCTCACATAAGCAGTAACAACAACAAAAAATTAGTACGTGTCCCCAGTAGTGTATGAGACAAACTTACACTAAAAAGTACTTGTTATCGGTCTGAAATTTAAATTTAACTGGCCATCCTGAGTTCTGCTTTGCTACGTGTGACGCCTCGAGGTCCAGGAACCAGCCGGAGCAAAGACAGAAGCAGCATTTGTAGGAAGGAGGCGTCATCAGGTGGTTACGAGCCCCCCGCCTTGGGCCGGGGGCAGCCGTGACGCGTTTCAGCAGGCCGGTCCTGACTTAGGGTCACAGGCCACGTGCCAGCAAATGCCAGCGTGCAGGCCGCTGCTCTGAGCTGCTACGCCAGCTCTCTCTACCAGCTGGAGAAACCCAGCCTCGGGTGGTTACTACGTCTTTTCCCCTCTCCCAAGTTTCTGCATTCAGCCCCCCACTCTTGGGTTGACCTTCATTCAAGCTATTTGGCATGCAGTCAGGTACCAGGCGCTGAGCTTGCACTGGGGGGGTGCAGTGGCACATGGAGCAAGCACAGTGCTTGGCCACATGGAATTTACCACATGGACCTTTAAAAACCTCTTTGGACAGAACGTATGGGATAGGTGGGAGCAGACGGTAAAAAAATGTACATCCAAACGCATGTACAAACTAAATTTCTCCTAGCTTGCCCCTTCGTATTTACTTCTTATTGGCTATTTCGGAGAAGGTGAATTTCCGAGCCAGAGGCCTCCTCTGGAATTCTTAACTCCTTCTCCTTCTGGCGCGGAGCTGGAACAACTGAGTCCTTCGAGTTCTGTCTGTCGTTCCGTCCGTGCACCAGAATAAAAGGCCCCTGGGAGCAGACGACTATTCCAGGCCCCGAATGCTAGTCTGGTGGGGGACGCAGAGTACACCCTAAAAACAAGCACCTCCCCACTCCCCCATCCAAACTGCCTCTAATACAAATAGAAACACGAATCAGTGATCACAGTTCCACAATTTCTGTCAAGGCCAGTAATGGCCTCCAAGGGTTAGGCATGTGCTGGGCACTGAGCACGTGTCACGCACGGCTCCACTGAGCACACGCCCCCGGGACAATCCTGTGAGGGCGACAGGATTATGAACCCTGATCAACAGTTGAAAGGACAGCCCGCGGGGAGTGGGTAATTTACCCAGAGGCTTTCACACAGCAGAACTCACAAACGGAACCGCAGTGAGAAAGATCCAGAGGGGCGGGCTGCGCCCCGGAAGTCTGAACCAGCCCGCGAGCAGACGCAGACGTGTGTGTGCGCTTGCACGCGTGTGTCTGCATCCGCAGCGGGCCGCTGGCCTCAGCCAAGCTCCCACTGGCTCAGGGCAGTGACCGAGCCAGGAGGCGTGAATTAAGTATCTCAAGGGTGGAAAAGCAAACCTTCTCCCCTGGTCTTTCCTGCCCTGGAGAATCACTGGTTTAGAATCTCTAGAACAGCAATTTCCAAAGTGTGGTCCCCAGCGCAGCAGCAGCAGCCGCAGCAGTGGCATCTTTGGCACCTGAAAGCATGTTTGAAATGCAAATCTTCTGGCCGCATCCATGATTCCACTGAATCAGAAACTCGGGGCTCAGCCAGCCATCTGCTGGTTCTCTGCTCCCTCACGTCTGAGAACCACTCGTCTGTAAGGGCGTATGCTTTCTAGCTGCTGCCAGGTTTCTAGGGCCTCTGCTGTACTGACGAGGCAGGACGCAGCCCTGAGGGGCTCGTCCTGGGACCAGGGCTCCTCGGCCCATGCCTGGCATGGAATAGATACACAGCACATGTATTCTGGACAAAGGAATAATTGGCACTCAGAGTTCACATCCCTGTTACCATAGCAGGAGGGGACTGTCCCAGGATCCTCAGGGGTTTGGGCAGATCATAAACACCCTGAAAAGCAGAAGGGTGAAGTTTTATTTCCCTTAAGTCTCAGGATGAACCCAGACCACGAGAGGGGGCTCACCCTGCTTCTGACCTTTGGAGTTTTCAGCAGGAGTTATCAAAATTGTGAAAATTTACCGCAGAGATAATAGGCTTATCTAGTGGTGTGCTGATAAACCATTGTCAGAGGGAGAGGCTCTGGCTTGCAGCTTTTGCTGGGACTCCCAGGGTGCACATACTTCTATCATGGCCCACAGAGACGCCAACCAGTCCTAGCCTAGCCCCGAGCTCAAAACTAAACGACTGCCTGTTTTAAAAGTCAACAGTAGTACATAATGGGGGCGGTGGGGGAAAGAAAGATCCAGCCGTAAACGCCTCTGTTTTTCATCTTTATGTGGCTGGATACTTTCTGGACTGCCCTCCTATGTATGTAGACAATCAAAAGCACACAAGCCTTAAAATGACCCCCGCAGGGAGCTACTGACACAGTTTCTGGTTTTAGTTCTACTGATGGTCTCCCCAGGGCTCCAAATGGTGAGCTTGCCCAGCAGGCATTTGTCTCCCATTCCCTGTGTCCACTGATGCCCTGGCTTGAATGACGAGGAACCTAGCCCATCTCTAGCACCTTCTATTCCCTGCCAGACACCCCCATCCCCCACTGCTTGGTTATTTTGAGGCTACTTTGCCAGTCTTCTGTCGGTTATCTTTATGTCTTTACACAATAGTAGCAGACACTTCCATAGTGCGTGTTCTTCGAAGAGATGCTGTTAACACGTACTTCAGACACATTCACGATGGAATCCTCATAGCGGCCCTCTGAGGTAGGTTCTATTTTTCATTCCCATTTTATAGATGAGAACACTGAGGCGCAGAGAGGGTAAGGAACTTGCCCAAGCTAGTAAAAGGCCCAGCTAGGATTCAAACCCAGACAGGGTGGCTCCATAGTTTATGCTTTTACATCTCTCAGAGAAAGGTCACATGAAGTTACTACGGGGTCAGGGGCAGTTTCTGCGGGAATGGCCATAGGAATGTAAATATACCAGCAAGCTGTAGCCTGTTTGCTTATATTACCCTCATAATAAGCAAGGATAATGTCTATCCAAGCCTGTCTCTGCCCTATCAGGTAACCTGGGCTGGAATGGCTCAGGGCCACACCCACCATTAGAAATATGGCAGCTGGGAGTTGCTAAAGGTCTGTGGTCAAAATTTACTGTGGCATGTGAAGGCCCCAGGCCATTTTGGGAGAATGTGTCTGCTGACGGGGGCTTCTTTTCCTGACCATTCATCCCGTATGGTGCTTGGTGGGCCCTTTCAAACTGGAAGGTTTGAATTCTTTTTCAGATTTAGGAAACTGTCGTCTCTTATTTCTTTGATAATTTCTCCCCTTTATGTCCTCTCATGGGTGTTGGGCCTTTTAGATGGATTCTGCCTCTATTTTTTTGGTTGTTTGGTTATATTCTGGAAGATTGGTTCACCTTTTCATTTACTCTTACATTAATAGTTTATTGCAGCAGTCACAGTTTTAATTTCCAAGGACCTCTCTTCTCCTTTTCCTCATCGACCTGTTCTGGGTTTGGAGTCACCATCCATATCCCCTTGGATGGCTCTGAAATGATAAATCAGGATTATTAGCGTTCCCCGAGTTAACTTCATTTCTTTCGCGTCCAGTTGTTCTGGTTTCTTATCTGGAGTTTTCTGCTCACTGGCTTTTCGGTTCCCGAAGTCAGCTCCCATTCAGCATTCCTTCATTCCAGCTGGACTCCCCCAGTCCCTGCTCTGTCTCTGTGTGCGGCGCGTGCCTGGGGCGGGGGGTGCGATGACAATGTCCTCATGGAGCATTCCGTGTCACAGCGGACTCTCATGATAGATCCGATTGGCCAGGGAATGGACCACACTGTGTTTGTATATTCCACACGGCATTTTGGTTCTCGTTTGCCAGCCCCACTGGACTGTGAGCAGGGGCCCTCACATTTTACGTATTTAGTTCAAGGAGGCCCTTGGTCGAAGTGTGATACATCTTGGTTGACTGGAACTCGATAGAGTTCTGCGATTGTTGGTATATTTACACACGCACGCACACGCACGCACGCATGCACGCATGCACACGCACGCACACGCACGCACGCATGCACGCATGCACACGCACGCACACGCACGCACGCATGCACGCACGCACACGCACGCACACACTGATGCTAGAGTTGTGCTGGCGTCTTCCGGAAGGATGGGAGAGACTGGAACCAAACGGCACGCCACTGGAAGGTTTTGCAGAGGCATGAGGCTCAGCGTAACCCCACGGCCACTGCCATTCCGCCCGTCATCCACTCCTTTTCTAAATAAACACCAAGGCCACCATTGCCTCTCCTCTCTCTAGTGGCTACAAGTGGTCACTGCTGCCTGCGGGGTCCCAGCGTCCTACCTTGCCCCTCCGTTCTATAATCATCATCATTACAAAGAAGTGGGGGAGGCGGGAGCACACGCACCCGCGCTCCCTGGCGCCCCCCTCCCTCGTCCTCCTCTCCCTCGTCCTCCTCTCCCAGAGCTGGACCCCTCTTTCCAGGGGACAGTGGGTCATGCATCCAGATCCTTGGTTCATTCATTTGTTCGTGCATTCATTGATTCAGTCAGCCATGATTTATTTATTTTTTTTTTAATTAAACTTCCTGGGGTGACACTGGTTAGTAAAATTACGTAGGCTCCAGGCGTACAGTTCGACAGGGCATCATCTGTGTGTCGCATCCTGTGCTCATCACCCAGGGTCAGTTCTCCTTCCATCACCATGTATTTGACTCCCCTTCCATCCATTAATTGTTTATTAAGGACACCTCATGTATTAGACGTAATGTCAGGCTCTAGAAACTTAAAAAGAAAAAGATAGGGGACCTTCCTTCCAGGGTTCGGGAGCTAACAGTCCAGGGGTGGGCAGCAGGCCCCCTTTTCCTCGCCTGCCCCGGGCCTGTGCTTCCATTGAACCTGACCTCTTTCCCTGGGCCTGCACCCTAGGCTACTGCCTCCTTAAGTAGGTACTCAGGAGACATATGTGGCTTGAATGAATGAGTGAGTGAATGAATGAATGAATAGCACTGCCTCGCATGGTCGGGAGACACCCAGTTTCTTCACCCTGAGGCGACCCATTGCCAACTCCCAGAATCCCAGTGACAGTTTGAGACGCAGGACAAGCCGAAGGGACCAAAACTCCCTGCCACCTCCTGCTTCAGCAGCACCTGCCTTGGGAAGGAGCCGACTCTCCTGGCCCAGGCACCTGGCCGGGAGGGCTGAGCTCGTTAAATCCGGATCAAAGAGAGCGCGAAACCCGAGTCTCAGCAGGGCCCAGACGGCGGGCCTCTGGAGGGAGGGTGGTGAGCGGGGAGGGGTGAAGGGAGGCTCTGGGGTGCAAGGAGTGGCTGCTGATACGTTTCAGAAAGACAAACACGTGTTCACACGGGGGTCAGGGCCCAGCCCCTGGGATCCTGTTCTGAGCTGGGGCTGTGGGAGGAGGAGGCCCCGCTTCCTCAGGCGCTCTGCCCGGGGCGGTCACCGAGCCAAACTGCGCTGCAAAGTCACTGGCCGGTGCTGAGGGCCGCTGGAATTCCCCGTTTTCCTGGCTTTCTTGGTCCGGAGCAACCGGCCCGCCCCTCCCATCGGGGAGGTCCTTCCCTCCACTTCCCAGCCGGGGGAGAGGGGGAGAGGCCCCTGTCCCCAGCAGCCCTCCATCTGCTCCGATCCACGCCCTTGTGCATGGGCTTGGGCTGGAGTCGTGGACCCCGAGTTCTGTGACAGGGTCACGGGGCAGGCTGGGGATCCAGGATGTACGGAAAAGATGCAGGATGCGGAGGAGCACAGGGGCTCCGGGAGGGGAGGGCTGAATCTGAGGGCCCAGGGAGCCTGCTGAGCCGAGCCAGCCCTCCCGCCCCCCAGGGCGGCTCTTGGCAGGACCCGCGGCCGGACAATGGGAGGAACCGGGAATGCGCAGGGCCCAGAGGTGGGGGCGGCCGAGGCTAGGCTCCAGCCCTGCGGGCATCCAGGGACCATTTAAGATACAGGGGTTCTGTCTGTGGGCCTGGGCACAGGGAGGCCTGGCTCTGGGGTGGACGAGAGGCCCGGGGCACAGGTCCAGGGGTGGAGGCCGGGACCCGGAGACCCAGCTGAACAAAGGTTGGAAGCGGTGTCTGCAGGGGCTTCTGAGGAGGCCCCAGGGAGGGTGGAGGTTCCCGGGGCTGGCGGAGCAGCTGCGAGGAGGCTGCTTGTGAAACACCTGGCGTCCCCGGCTAACCAGGCTGGAGAGCTTCCACCTGGCTCACGGTTAGGGGTGCAGGCCGCACTTCCCACGGTGGACACATGGGGGTGTGACTCCCCTCACACCCAGGCCCTCTGTCCTTGTGGTGGAAAGGGAATCGTCTTAAAGGAAAGAGTAGAATTGGAGTTCATTCCACTTGCACGCTTCTCCGAATCCCCTGAGAAATCGGCTTTTCCAGAACTTCCTGGCTCCCTCTCTCTCTCCCCAACAGTCCCACGCAGCCCTGATCAGACTGCAGCAGGGTCCCACTGCCCAGAGCCCCAGGGGAACCCCAGGGACAGCAGGGGACACCAAGGGGGAGAAAGGGCAGCTCCAGAGCGTGCCGAGGCGGCCGGGAAGAGTCCTGGACAGTTGTCCACCTGCCTTGGTCTTCAGCCGTCTCCACGGGCAGGGACGGGCAGAGCCTACTTCCTCCACGCTCTTGGAAACAACAGAGACAAGGTCCTGCCTTGGCTCTAGACACCTGCCCCCACGCTCAGTTGTGTGTGTCTGTCTGTGTGTGTGTGAGAGAGAGGATACGGGTGGGTGGGTGAATGTGAACACGAGCGTCAGTGTGTGTGATGTGTGTGCACGGCAGCATGTGAACAAGTGTGGAGATCGTGAGCCTCTGTGCACGTGTGGTGGGTGCGAATGGGGTGTGTGTGGTGAGTGGGTGTATAAGGAGGCTCCCCAGCCTGCTGGGCCCCGCACGCCCCACCATGCTGTGAGACCTTGGACGAGCTGCTTCGTCCCCCTGCACCTCAGGTCTTCATCTGTGGAATGGGCATAACACTATTTCCATCCTCAGAGGAGTGTAGCCGTTGGGTCTTGGAGAAGACCAGTGAGTTCAGGCAAGTGTGGCAGGAGGGGCCTGGGTGAATGGACACTGATGCCCCTGCCTCTGGGAGACTGTAGATGGCAGAGTATTTTCCACATTGTCTCCGTGCCCCCGACCCATACCCGCAGGCCTAGGACATCAGAGCTGTCGGGACCTAGGAGACCACGAGCGGCTGGGGGAGGTGTCAGCCAGCTTCTCAGAGGCCAGTTTGGGTCTGAACATCGACCTTTCTGACTGGGTGGGACTTATTCTGCAAATACGACCGTGATTAGAGCACAGCCATGAGATCTGGGTTGGAATCCCAAATGCACCAAGTCACCTCACTTCTCTAACCTCCTTCTTCCATCCCTACGATGAAAATAGTCCACACTTTGGGGTAGTGCCAGCCAATACAATAGCCACTTGCCAGGTGATTGTTTAAATCGAATTAAAATGAAATGCAATATAAATGCATAAAATCCATTTCTTCCATTGCACCAGCCACAATTCAGATGTGCTGTAACCACACACGGCTACTGGCCACTGCATTGGCCAATGCCAACCTAGAATATTCCCATCGCTGCTGGAAGTTCTATGAGTGAGTGCTGTCTTGAGGGGCTGTTGTGAAGACCAAGAGGCGATGAGGATAATAACGTGCTTAACTGAGAGCCTAGCTCTGAGTGAAAGATGACAGCTGTCACTGTCATTATCAGAGCCTCCTGAGTAGCCTTCCTCCAGCTAAGGGTGGCCAGAAGGCCAGGACATTCCTGGAAACCATGGCCATGGCCGTGGTGTGAAAGTACCACGGGATCTGGGGATGGAGAAGTGACCAGCTGCACATCCTCTGGAGCTGTGCTCTGAGGATGAGAACCAACTGTTAAAGCTCTGCACTTTACTGACGAGGAAACTGAGACCCCAAGAGGTGAAGTGACTTCCCCAACGTCACCTGACGGAGCTGAGGCCAGAGTCCTGTTTTCCGACTCCTCGCCCAATGACCCTATCCGCCTCCCCCGAGTCAGGTGCCCTCAGAGCAGGCTGCCTCCGAATGTTCAGGGGGCTTCGTAACAACCCCCATTTCCAGGCCCCACCTCAGACGGACTGAGCTGGAACTCCCAGGGTGAGACCTGAGGTCTGCTCTCTCACCAGGAGCTCCAGATGCTTTTGGTCTTCAGCCAGTTTGGGGTCACTTGGCAGGGAGAGCGGGTCTGACTGGCTCAGGCCCCTGGTGGCGTGTCCATGGCCCGCTCAGGAAGCAGACTCGTCCCCCACCCCTCGCACTCCCCTGAGCTGGCTTCCCCAGCACGCCCATCGTCCTCTCCCCTCTCTAACACACATCAGAAGTTCTCAGGGTGCCCGGGGCAAGGCCAGCGTGCGAGGACCTTCAGCCTCTTCCCATTAGACGCGAGGCAGCCGCTGGCCCGGGTGGCCGAGGCAGCATGCAGCGCCGTGCTCAGGAGGGACCTTTCCGGCCTGGGCACCTTGAGCAGTCACTCCAGCCCGCCTGCCGAGAGCGGCCCTGCCAAGATGGCAGCCGGCCAGTGCTCACTGTTGTTTGGTGCAGGGGGACTGCCCTCCCCAACAGGAAGCCTTTAATCGCCACAGTAATCACCAGTTGAGAGGGACCAGCTTCCCATCCCAGGGAGCCGAGTAGGATTGTGCAACCCAGCCCTTCGCAAGGAGCGCCCCTGTCATCTGAGCGTGCCCAGTACCTTGTTGCCCGTGTGGCTGGGGGACAGAGGCAACACTGCCCGCGTGTGCCCCCGTGTACATGCAGTTTAGCTGGGGCGGGAGGGGGGGCTTTAGGCTGGGGGTGGGTAGCTGGATGGCCCATAGTCCTCCATAGTGGGTGCCTTCCAGAAAGTTCCCTGCTCTCCACAACTGGCTTCAGACACCGCCACATTCCAGTAGAGGAAACTCTCAACAATGGGGACCCCCTTGGGATGAGGCGGGAACTGTCTCCTGCATCCTCTGCTGAGGGCTTAATAGGTCTCTCAACAGGGAGCTCTTGCCCGGTGCCAGCCCCCCCGCCTTCTTCCCTCGGAGCCAGAGGAGATTCTCCGTGTGGCTGGCGCTGAGGTCAAGTTCAGGGGACTGACACCCGCTCTGCTGTGGAGGGGAGCTACATGTGGTTACGTGACGCCTTGGGGCAGCTTCGCTCACTCATCACTCCTTTCCTGAGGCTTCTTCTGTGTCCCAGCCCCTGGGGAATAGCATCAGATAGAAGACAGAGTCCGTGTCCTCGCTGAGCAAACATCCTTACGGGGGAGAAGGGAGATGGAAGAGGAACAAACAAGGTCACCCAGAAGGCGAGCCGAGAGAAAAGGGCCACACGCAACAATGTAAGCAGAGTGAGGACGGGGCGGGGAAGGGACACGCCGGATGGGCCAGTCGGGAAGGCTCGGCGGCGGCGTAGTGCGCCCTCCCTGGTGTGGGGAGCATCCTGTCGCTCTCTGTGTCCCCACCACGTGCAGTGTCTCAGAAACCAGAGGTGGGAAATGCCCACTGCGACCCTCGTTTGTCCTGTGAGAACGAAGGGCAGGTTGATGTTATTCCAGCTGTTGCCTTTAAGGCTGCTTCATGCAAACCCGACAACGGGGTCTGCTCACATCACCGCGGGCTTGATCTCAGAAAAGCGTTCTCTCTCGGCCACTCTCGTCACGTTTGCTCTCCTGACCTGACACTTGGGGATTGGCTCTCCCTTTTAAGAGGATGGAGGTGCCAAGGTATCATGTGTGATAAGGGAAGGTCTGCCCAGAGGCCAGTCTGCCAGTACTGATACCAGGCACCCCCAAACTGATAGGCATTCAATCAGGGCGTGCAGGGCAAGGCCTTCCCTGGAGAGGCAGGGGGTGTGGTGGATTTATAGGCGGAGTCGTGGCTGGAGTCTCTGCTGCCTTGTGGCCGGGGGTGGGGGGTGGAGGGGGAGCTCTGGCTTGGGAGTCAGGAATCAAGTCATAGCATGGCTACTTCCCAGGCTGCCTTGGCACCTCTGAGCCTCCGTTTCCTCGTCTGTACAATGAGGACCTTTAGCTGTCTTTTAAAAAACTGTACACAAGCCCCTGGCGTAGGCGATATACTTGACAAATGACATCGGCTTCTTGGGCAAATAGCAAACCTCTCTCAGCTTTGATTTTTCACCTGTGAAAGCGAGATGTCAATAGATTGGCCCCATGGGGTCACTGTGCGGATGAGATATGTAAAATTGCCTGTCACAGGGCCTGGGGTTCAATAGTGTGTGTCTAATCTACACGGGGAGCACATTCCAGAGGAAGCCAGCAGGTAGATATGTGCATCGAGGGGCATCGATGTTACTCACGCAGCCCCCCACATTGCGAGACGGGCCCTCTCCCCCGGCCGCTGGCTCAGTTAACAGAGGGAGAGTAAGGGATGGGAACTGGGAGGAAGCATTTTCTGGGTGTTTTTGCTGACTTCAATTCTGGTTTCAGAACTGGAACTGACAGTATCGGTAATGCACCAGCTGAGCAGATAGATCACTTGCTCAAAGGAGGGCGGGGTGGTACCAGGGCCGAGAGGGCTGAGAAGTGCAGTCTCATAGCCTCTACTTCCCCTGCTGGAGAGACGGTTCTGCTTTTGCAGGGTCACCATGAGCCTTTGCATCTGCTGACTCATCCTCACCCAGCTCCAGCCCCGGAAAGCGGGGTGTATGGAAGGAGGCCTATTAATAGCCTTTTCCTAGGACACTCATCCTGACTTTTTCTAAGATCGTTGGAAGCAAGCCTGGATGCCCTCACCCCCACCCCCATCCCACCCCCCAGCACGCTCCACATAGAGACTGGGAAGGAACACTTCTGGGCTCTCAGTTGTACCCCGAAGGCCCTGGAGCCCTCATTGGGGCCATTTCTAGGTTGGTTGGGATTTCAAAATGGCGGCCAATTCATTTTGGTCAGAGAGCAAGGCAGGGGGGGATGGGGACCGAATGAGTGCTAAGGTCTCTGCCACCCGGGACGTTCCTAGTTACTATCACGTGCTTGCTCAGAACACGTGGCTCTGTTCAGAAGAGAGAGGGACAGCTGAGGGGGTCGGCAAGCGACAAAGAGGGGGAGGGCGGGGTTCTCTCTCCCCCTCAGACTCTCTCTCCAACCCTTTCATGAATAAAGCCCCCCGGGGCTCCTGCCCACCCCCTCGCAGGCAGGTGCCCCGGAAAACAGAGCCCCGTGTGCGGGCCTCCTGGGCCCGAGGCCGACCTGCTTCCGGCACTGTCAGCCGAATCTCAGCTTCCCCTCCATGGCCCCCTGGTCCACACCTCGTCCCTGCTCCTCCATCGATGCTATAGTCGAGTTGTGAGGGGGTCATGTTTGGTGTGAAGGGGGTCTGGCCTGTCGGGGTGCGGGCCGCGGGAAGAGAGGCAGACAGAGGAGACCCTGAGTGCTCCCCGACTCCCAACGACAGCCAGACCAGCCTGGCCCCCCACGCCTGGCCCTGTGTGCCTCAGGAGGAGGTCGGGGTTGGTCACAGAGCCCTTAGCTAGCCTGTTGCTCACTTCCCCCGGCAGAGAGCTGGGGAGGCAGCCAGGGGGGCCCGGCCACCTCTCCTCTGGCAGGAGAGTGTCACAGGGGACCTGGGGGTTCATGGATTAATTGCTGGGATGGGAACACCCCGACGCCCAGTTTCGGGAGACTTGGACATCATCCTAGGGGAATCTGGGCTAAGACCTCCCCTCCCCCTCCTCTGCCCCTTGGACTTGGCACGCAGGGATGGCAGCCGCTGAAGTGATTTCCTGGCTGGCACCGCAGCCCACACGTCTGTCTAGCAATCGCTCCAGCCCGCAGCAGCCACCTTGCACACGGCCCCTGCATCCAGAGTCCTGCAGGGCCGAGCCAGGAGGGGGGGAGGGGGCATCTGGCTGACGACGTCGCTTGGAGCCAAGAGGGAGTTTGGGGTTTGGAAATGGATTGTCTTTTGCTCTGTTGATAGTTCTCTGGCACCAGTGCGCTGACTGAAGAAGAAAAGGGAGGCTTGTGGCCAAAAAGTCAGGCTTCCTCGAGGGAACGGGCCGGGGGGACTAAGCCGGCACTGGAGAGGGGGCGTTGCTTCCTTCCCGGTGTACCCAGAGGGAGAGCCGCAGCTGTAGGGAGCCAGGCTCCGGGATCAGACTGGCGGGGTTCGGATCAGCACCCCCCGGCTAGCACCCCCTGGCTGGCCTCAGCCTCGTCTGTGAAGTGAGGGTGGGAACAGGGCAGACTCAGACCGAGGGGTCTTTCTAAATCGGGTGGAACGTACCCGGTACGTGTGAGAGCTGGGGAACCAGTATTCATTTCAGGACAGACATTGAGGGGCTTCTTCTCTGCTCTTAAGGACGTGTATAATCTAGCTGAAAGGGATAAAAAACAAAAGCATGCAAACTTAGATAGTACGCAGGGCTTTAGGGGACTCAGATCGCAGCGCACAAATGGGGTATGTGACAGGGCCAAATGGGGGGTGAGCGTCCTGAGGTGCCAGGCTGGCCCTGCCGTGCCCACAGTCCATTTCCTGGTGGCCAGGCCTCCCCTCTTCCCTCAGCCCTACAGAAGGGGGAGCCCACGGGGACTCTGCAGTCCATCATCTGCCCACAAGCGTTTGGACCAAAAATGAAAACTTGTCCCAGTAACTGGCCAATGACAGGCTACAGGGACCCGGCCTGGCCTGGTGGAAAAACATCAGTTACTCCGATCAGATCTTCTCTGGGAAATCTGGGTTGGAGCCATGGAGAAAAGGGGACATACGATGAGGAAGCAGAAGCTGAGAGGACCCCCTCAGGTAGAAGTGGGTGTCTGGAGGGGCAGATGGGTACCGACATTACAGGGGACAACAGTGGTGACTACAAGGCTCTCTGTCTACAGAGATGGGACAAGCACACACAGAGAGAGCAGGCAACAGCTCGAGAAGGGGACCAAGCAGCTCTGGAGCAGGCTGACCAGACGTCCCGAGTTAGACGGGACGGAAAACGCCAGTCCTGTCCCACTTCAGACGGGACACGATGGGAAGGGATGACTCCGGGAGCTACCTCGGTTCCTTCTGAAGAAACGTGAGTCTTCGATTCTTGGGACCGAGAAAGGTGACCCTCCCGGAGCGTGGAGGGCTGACCGGCCTGCAGAGGTGAGAAAGCCCGGCTGGGAGGCAGGAGGACACGGCACAGGCACAGGGGCTGGCGGGAGCAGTGCCCAGAGAGCTGTCCCGGCCATGGGAAAACGTGACGGGTGCTGGGGGATGCGGGTAGACGGGTTTGGTTCGTGCTGAGGATCAGAAGATCAAAATGGGGAAATGTTTAGAAAGACAGTTCAAATGCTTCTAGTTACACCTACCAGCAAACCTGACCAAATCCCAGTTAAACTCCTCTGGGACTGGACTGGCTCGTGTCTGGGGAGAGTCAGCAGGCGTGGTGGGCCTTGGTCGAGGCCCAATCCGGAGTTCAGAGGCCGCGGCAAGGACCTCGCGTTTACTTATTTATGCTTTTCCACTCTTCTTCCGAAGGAGGCATCCTCCTCAACCCTCCGGCCCAGCTCCACGTCAATCTGCTGAATGATCCATTTGCCAAAAACGTAATTTAAGAAATATTCTTTTTTAAAACAGTCAGTGAAAAATGCACATATTTTTACTTTGATTCAGAAATTGGCTTTCAGCTAATTGGCTTTCAGAAAATCGTTTTCAGGCAAATTGCCCTGCTTTTAGCTGGTCTTCAGAACAAAGACGGCTGGTGGCAGCACCCAGGACTCTAAGCTTCTCTGTTCGTGTTCTGGAGGACAAAGAGCCTCCATGCCCCAACGGACCAGCAGAAGGCCCGAGGTTCATTCTGATGGGTCATCTGGGCCCGCGTGCCATCCCCTGGACCAGCGATCCTGGCCTGGCCGGAGAGGACCTAACTCAGTGCCTTTCCCTGAACCAGTCACTACGGCCAGGGTGAGGATGGGCATAAGCTCGTCTTCTAGCCCTACTCCTGAGGCTGGGGGTAGGGGCAAGTGCATCCTGGGCACATGGCTGGGACACTCCATGGGAAGACCTTGGAGGTCACAGATGCAGAGGAGCAATTACAACTGGGGGCAGTCTGAAATAGCCAGCAGGAAGGCTGGGGCTTTATTCTGTAGGCAGCCAGGTGACCCTGCAGGTTTTTAGGTCTAGGATGCAGCTTCCTCCAAGTGGTCTGTTAGGAAGACCAGCCTGACTGTAGAACGGGTAAGAGGAGGGGAAAGCCTGACAAATTAGTGGGGTTATTAGAGAATGCAGGAGGTTAGGCAACGAGGACTGAAACTAGGGAACTAGAATGAAAAACAAGAGAGGAGCAACCAGGAAGTATGTTGAAAGAAGTCATTGAAGCTAGTGTCGTATTGGACATTAGGGAAGTGGGTGGATGGTGGCACAGGAAAAAGTCAAAAATGACCCCAAGGTCTCTCACCCGGATGAAATTTTGGTGAGACTGGGACCGTTTTCCCAGCCGTGGACTCTATGCTTCCCTTTGGAGCCTGATTGGGCCACTTTAGATCATGTGCACACCTGTAGCCCAGTAAAACTCACCAAAGAAATGATTGATTAATTGGCTTAGACCAATCAAGCCCACTCCTTGAGCTGGGGGCGGGATCAGCTGCCTCTGAAGCAGGGAGCAGTATAGGGGGTGGTGGGCTCCACCTGCGGGGAATGTGCCCGGGGCAGGGGGTCTGTGGGGGAGGAAGAAAGGGAAACGGAGGCATCGGAGGCAATGAACAGTACCCCGCTGCCTTCTCTCTCTCTCTCTGTGCTTTGTAAAGTTCCCAGAATGCACGTATCAGGATTCCTCTTCCCCCACGATCCTCTCACACCTGACCCCTCTGTGGGCAAGAGTTTCCATATTTGCCTCATTCAGGTCTCACTGAAATGTCATTCCCTAAACACAACTTTCCTGCCCTCCTGCACTAAATGAGCCACCCCTCCCACCACTCGTGTCCCTGTTGGAACCTAATTTCGAGTTGTAGTTATGTTTCTGTTATGTTCTTTTGTAGCTCTGCGGGGCAGAGGCCATGCTTTTCCGCTCATCAATGAATCCCAAGAGGTTGGCACACAGCACAGGCTCAAGAAATAGTTGATGAATGGGTGAATTACACAGTTCACCCATTTCTTCTTCTAATGCTTATCTGTTGTTTTTATTTTAAGCACCTGAGACATCTTTTGAGGTCACTTGAATATGCACATTTCAACAAAACAATATCTTTTCCAAAAGAACCATGAACCTTAATAATAAGGAATTTTTTCAAAGCTTATATAGCCCAAGCAATGGGACTTCTTAAAAATCGTGTATCTTTATTACATTCAAGTAATATACGCTTCCTGTCAGTTATATAGATAAAGACAAGACGAGGGACAATCGGTGACCTAGTTATACACCATATTTGTTCCACAGCCTACCTCATTAGTTAATTATATTATCAAAGTTTTATTGAATGCCTCCTGTGCACCAGCGTTCGGGCTGGTCTGTAAGAGTTGTCCCTGTTTCTTGCAAGTCTACGTTGGGGTCGTTCTGTCTACTAAGGCAAGAACTGAATGAATGCATCTTCAGGATACTTTTCCACTACAAAGATTGAAGCAAATAAGCTTTTCTGGTTAACCTTTCAGTAATTTAATTAACTTCTATTACCAGAACTTTCTAGTCAGGGTTTCTGCACTGGAGGGGCAGAAGGGCCAGCAATTTGTTAGAGAAGGAGGCTTGAAATTATGTTTACACAGCAAGCGTGCTGTGTCTGCTCTGATTGCATGGCTATTTGGCATGGCTAGAGGTGGCTACTGGACATTATGGGATAATTAAATGCTGTCTCCTCCCAGCCACCCTCGGAGCTAACACCGGTCCGTGTTAACTGAAGCATGACCATATCGTGTTTATCAGACTTCGGAAAACACAGCCTTCAAAATCCACTAAGATTTCAAATTGAAAGAAATTTCAAAGTGGGCACGCAGCGGTGCTCTGCTCTGATCACCAGTTTGTCGATGTGTTTTCCAATTGTTCTTTCCTCTTCTCTCAGAGGGAGACATGAATGAGAACTTGACTCTTGGGGCTGATGTCCATGACAAGCTACGAGACAGAGACTATGGAGACCTTTTGGCGGGGGAGGGGGAGAAGTAATTTTTGGCCTTGAAAAAAAAAGGAAAATGTAGTTAGAATGTCAAGTTCAAAATCTGTAAAGTAGCCATATGGCAGCATATATTTGCCTTCTTTGCAAGGACATCATGGCATCAAAATCCAAGGCATGTGCTGTGCCAATACAAAGGATGTAATTTAATCGTGTCCAAATGGTCTTGTTTTATTATCACCCAGCCATTTCTCACACATTGAAAAAATCAGGCTGGTTTATATTTATCTTTCTCATTTATGCTGAATGAACATATTTCACTCAAGGAAAGCAAAACTAGACAGGCCCGGTTTCATTGCACAACGGTATAGTAAGTAACACACTGTTTTTGCAGATAAATGCTTTGTGACCTCAGAGTGAATCAGCTCTCAGAGCAGCAGACCCGGAAGCCCTGCCGTCCACCACATACGGTGTGGTTGTAACGCGGTGGGGCTCAACGTCAAGGCCATACCACACACATACCATACGCGAGCTGGATGAGCAAGAACCTGTAAACTGGGACTTCATTCTCTCTTTCCTAAATTCTGCTCGGGAAGCTACATTTCATCAAGCCCTCCTAGATGAAAGCTCATAATGATAATTACACTCCTAATAGCAGCTAACATTTACTGTGTACCTATCATGGGCCAGACAATAGGTCAAAGGCTTTGAGTCTTCATGACTGGAGTCCTCCCAACGCGATGGAGTCTATTTCATCATCTTTCCATTTTCTCATTTTGCAGATGAGGACACTGAAAAGAGAGACCTTCGGCCACTTGCCCAAGATCACACAGTTGAGGTGTGAACCTAAGTGTGCCTGGTTCAGAAGACGATCTGAGCAACCAAGGAGCCGAAGTTCTAGAGGCCTTCACTCACATGCCCTTTTGCAAGGCCTTGTGTCTAATTTTGTGTTCTTTGTTCTTAAAGAGGCCCCAAACTGTGTTAGCTGTAGTCCCCATAAAAACCTAGACGCGTCCTTGGCTTTACTTTAGAGTCCTCATTCTTAATCTGCAAACCATAGTTTCTAGCCAATCATAAATAACCCGAAGAAGATTTCGCTTTGGGTGGTGAACACACAATGCAACATACAGGTGATATATTATAAAATTATAC
The DNA here is from genome assembly GCA_004026885.1 of Lyroderma lyra. Lineage (NCBI taxonomy): Eukaryota > Metazoa > Chordata > Mammalia > Chiroptera > Megadermatidae > Lyroderma > Lyroderma lyra. Next base: position 45,687 of record PVJL010008823.1, read on the forward strand.
ACTTGAAACCTTTATAATTTTATTAACCAATGTCACCCCAATAAATTCAATAACAATATAAATGTAACACGCATGCACACATACACATACAAATAAATAACTTGGATGTCAAAGGCTGTCTGATTTCCAACACCAAGTAAGTACTCAATTCAACCCAAAGGTTGAATGAATGAAAGCATGGAAGACAATAAATGTCCTACTTGCAACCCATGCTGTGCATTGATCACAACTATAGGTCAAAAGCCATGGGAAGCCAGAGCACCACCCTCTGAGCCCTTAAAAGAAATTCCTTCTTTCCTGACATAGGACACAGAATAGCAGCAGAGCTTTGGTCAGTGTGAAAAAGCAGGCGGGAATGTAGACTTCTTCTCTGCACTGCTCTGCAAGTGGCAAGTCCTGGAGAATGCCACACTGGCGAATTTGCCATGACTTCCTCCATGCAGGCACGTCCGTAAGAGACACCTCATTTCACTTAGCATATCCAATTAACAAAGGGAGACAAACAAATTAAAAAGAAGTCCCTGCGGTGGCTAAACAACAAAATTGAATCGCCTACCCTGATGACAGTGCCCTGTTCAAGGCTGGCATTGAACAAGTAGTTCTAGTTCTGCAGGAGTTTGCAAGTGTCATTTCAGGGAAAGGTGAGGAGACAATGTGTTTAAAACAAGAGTTTTTGGTAGACACACAGATGGTAAAGATGAATACGTATTGGAAGTAACTATTGAAGAAGCAGAAGAGTAATAAGGTGATGAGGAATCACTTTGCTTTCATATAGGAATGCGCACACACTTGCTTAGATAGATACGTGGTAATTAAAAGCATGGCCCAGAAATCCGCTCCTAGGTATATATCCAAGGGAAATGAAGACATAGAGTCACACAAAACCCAAATATTCACAGCAGCTTTACTGGTCATCACCTGAAGCTGAAAACTACTCAAATGTCCCTCAGTTGGAGAATGGAAAAACAAACCACACCATGGAATACACATAGCTATAAAAAATAAGGAACTATTGATACGTGGGACAACTTGGGTGGATCTTAAGGACATCATGCCGAGTGAAAAGAGCCAGACTCAAAAGGTGACACACTGTCTGATTCCACTGATGTAACATTTGGAAAAGGCAAGACAATAGGGACAGAAAACAGGTTAGTGGTTGCCAGGGTAAGAGGACAGGGCAGGTTCAGCTGCCAAAGGGCGGCACAAGGGCATCTGGGAGACTGCAGACGTGTTTTCTACCTTGCACACGCGATGCGTCGGGCACAACTCAGGCCCGCACACCCCAAAGCATGCAGCCTACTGTATGTAAACTAAAAAATAAAATAAAACAATAAACCAGTGTTACGCTAGTACATGTATAGTCAGGGCAATCGAACATCATAGAAAGCTAGAAATAGAATAAAGTGTAAATAATTGGTTTTGCTAATTAAAAAATGTCCTTTCAAATCCATGGAGAAAAGAGGCATTATTTAATAAATGGTGCTGGGAAGACTGGCCCTTGTCATTAAAAAAGACACCTTACTCCATACCTTACATCAAAATAAATGCCAGAAGGATTAAAGATTTCAATGGGAATAAAAATGAAAACTCTAGAGAAAAATACCGATTTTTTAAATAATCTTGAAGTGGGGAAGGACTTCTTAAGGATGATATAAAAGTCAGCAATCATGAAGAAGAAAACAAATTCATTTGACCATATAAATCATGTTAAAAAACTACTTAAAATAAACTCTTAGCAAGAGTAACTCTTAGCAAGTCAACAGCCAAATGACAACATGGGAAAAATATGTCCAACACATATGGTTGTCACAGATCTCTGCAGTGGATGCTGGGGTGTGCTGTCCCCATCCCACCTTCATTATTGGGGTGTGAATCCCCCAGCTGTAGGGAGTGCTGGTGTCACAGCTGGGTTCCTCTCTTGCAACTGGCCACCGCTAAAGAGTGCCACGTTGCCTTTCGTCATCCCTGCTCCGGGGGGCAGCCCTCATCCAATGACTAGTCAATCAAGGGGTAAAAGGCTGGCCCTTCTGCCTCAACGCAGAACTGTAAAGGGTCACCCCAGCTCCACAGCTCCCCGTGAGGTTGGCTGAGTGAGATCTTCTGCCCTATCCTACTTTTTTCATTCTCCCTTAAGTGTCGATCCCAAGGATACGTCCCCAATGAACCGCCTGCAAATCTGTCCTAAAGGTTGCTTCTGGGGAACTCAACGTGAGATAATATCCTTAATATATAAAGAACGTTTACAAATCAACAGGAAAATTTAAAAAATGAGCAAAAGGCATAAATAGCCAGTTTTTATAGACCCTGTAATTCAAATTACCTGTACTTTTTGTCACAGCAAGTTCAATACGAAGAATTTATCATATAGAAACAATCTCACAAGTATGTAGAGCTGTACAGTCCAGGCTGCCCACAGGAGCATTGTTTAGCATCGTGAAACCAATGGATTAAATAAATGTCCTGCAATGCAATTATTAAAAACAATTTAGATATTTCTTCACATCTCTAGCTCAGCCAGATGGTTCTGTCAGAGGCCCCCCTCTTAGAGAATGTCTAAGGCTGTAGATCACATCTACAAAAGGGGAAAATAAGCCTCTTCAGCAGATTCCATTAGAATAATGGTAACCAATGAGGTCATGTCTGGTAATTATAGAATTATCTTAATTAATTGTTAACGTATGCAAGGCTTGAGAACACTGGCATTTTCATTACACAATATAAATTTCCAAAATCAAGCCCAAACCCTACCTGGAGAGACTACACAAACAGGCTGTGAGCCCCCAACCACACTTGGAGACTGAGTGCCCGAAGCTGAACTGAGTGGCTGTGGAGCTACCTACTGATGTTCCGTCTTTCCTCTCAATCCGGGAGAGTCGGAGAATGTAGCAGCCTTAATCCAGGGCTGCTGCTGTCGGCGTGCACATCCCAGTCACCTTGGGAGCTTCTGCAAACATCCCTTGTCCAGTCCCCACCTTTGGAGGCACTGCTCCTGTGGGGCTGGGAGGGGGCCTCAGCATCTCAATAACCACTGATTAATCTTTAAATTAACAGGTGGGGAACTGGGACCCAGAGAGAGGAAGCAATTTGTCTAAGGTGACGATGACCGTTTGTCAAAGAGTCAGGACTAGCACCCAGGTCTCCTGACAATGACCCAATGTTCTTTTCACATGCAAACTCTAGTTTTCCTCAATGACCCAAGCACCCACCTTGAAGAATGGAATGTGGTTTCCCGCTGCGTTTGAGAGCACTGCTCTGTGATTTACGCCACCACCAAACAAGCATTTGGGTGACAGCTGTCAGACATAGCAGTCCTTCATTTTCAAAGACAGGGGCACTGCCTTGTGTTATTTTACTGTAGTAGATGGGGTAGGGAAATGTGTGACACGTGTCTCCCCGTTTCCTGTACATGTAGTCTTAATGCCCTGTGGTTTGTGGTTGTGGTCACTTGTTTACAAAATCTGGCTCTGAAAGTCATGGTCAACCCAAAGCCTTTGTTGAAGAAGACTCACCATTTATGTTATGGCTTCTCAGAGGGGTCTCTCTGCTACTGCTCTTGCCTAGTCCGAGTTTGAACGTGGGCATTTTCTCTGGATGCAGGAGACACACCCACAACATCAGTCAAGAAATGAGTATTTGTGTGAGAGAACACATGTTCGGTGTTGTGCTCAGGTTTAATTCCTGCTGTCGTTAGAAAGCCCTCGGCGTACTGGGGAAATGGTGTGTGAGCTGCCTGAGGACTCCCTTTAGGAAAAAGAAGTCCCCCTCGTCCACAGCCCACCCAACAGAATACTAAAATGCATTCCTCCTGGAGAAAAGTATCCTTCCATCCAACCTCTACACGGGGCCTATTTGTAGGAGCCAAGCCACACCCCATTGTCAACCCTCTCAAAAGTGCCACCTTAGTTGGCAGAAATCTGGCAATGGTAAGTGGTGCAGCTAGCTACCTGGCCACACTGGCCTTGTCACGCATTACAGCCACCTGTGTTTTACAGTTCAGACAGACTCATTAAAGCCCAGCCAGGGTGACTCACCTGGAGTTCAGAGTCCAACCAGAACAAAGGGGAAACCTGCTGGGTTTCTAGAATCAAAGGACACAATAGCTGGAAAGAATTTCAGGGAGGCATTTGGGTCACTTGTTTGACTGCAGGTGAACAATGAAACTGTCTCAGACTCGCGGTCGTCTGGTGGCAAAGGCTCCAGAACGTCTCCAACTTCTCGGTTCCAGTTCATAATTCCCTACAGTTCTTCTGAAGTCTAACCAAACCGCCTCTCGGGGTTACTCTTTCTACCTCCCCAACCACTGTTTAATGGAGGGAGCAGTGTTTCTCTGCTGAGAGGCCTCACTTGCGCTGTGGAAGACGCTACTCCAGGGAAGTCGTGGAAGATCCACCAGAGACGCTCTGTGGGGAGCTCAGCCCGCAGGGGCAGACCCACCTGGATGCCAAACAGTTGCGCTTCCCTGATCCATTGTCTTCAGGGACTACCTTCCCTGGAGAAGCCTGAGAGACAAATCAAGGGAATGCAAGGGCAGGCAGACTTGAGAGACACTGGGGGTTTGGTTCCAGACCACCACGATGAAGCGAATGTCGCCATAGAGCCAGTCATATGAACGTTTTGGCTTCCCGGTGCACCAGGAAAGTTATGTTTCCACGACACTGTGGTCTCTGCATGATGTCTCAAAAATGTACCTACCTTAATTAAAAAATATTTTGTTGCTAAAAATGTGCTAACCATCCCCTGAGCCTGTTGGACTTGCCCGAAGCAGCACTGCCACGAACCTTCAATTTATAAAGAGCTCGCAGGGTCTGTGGCGAGCCACAGCGCCAAGCCTAACAGCGAGGTGGCCTGCAGCAGCCGGGCCGGGCCGTGGAGGCTCTCGCGTAGGCCGAGGGAGGGCTTTTCTGATGCTGAGGGCTGTTGCTGAGGTCAAATCCGACCCACGGGGAGGGCTGATGGAGGGCTGATTCCCCCGTGCTCCCCGATGGGAGAAGCAAGACGGAGGAAGTCTTCTTGGACTCCTTCTGGCCTCCCCGGCCTCAGAGCACAGCCCCGGTTCTAAGCACCCGGAAAGAGCGGAGTGTGTGTGAGAAACGCGAGCACACGGCAGCTCGCTGCGACTCCCTTTGAATGGGGCCCTCGGCCTGCATGAAACCCGTGCGGACAAGCCTAAACCGGGAGGGCTGGCAGAGAGCTCCTCGGGCAAAAGCTCTGACCGCCAACAACTGCCATTTTCTCTTTGATGGTTCCCCACCTTGCCGCCTCCTTCAATTAGACTGAGCAGTGGGAGGGGACGCAGAGCTCTGAGGCTGTTCCCATGTTTAGGATTTTAGCTCATTAATTCGCTGGGGGGCGGGGGGGGGGCGGTAAACTATCCCTGACATCGACTTGAATCGCCACCTACCACGAAACGCTTCAGTTGAGGGGCGAATGGCTCTTGAGCCTAAAGAGACTGCGCCAACTCTACGCAGAAGAGCCTTAAAGAGAAAAGCTACAACGACTCCACAACCTGTTCTTTAGAGTGACTGTCTTCCGAACCCTTTTCACCCATCTGCCAACAGCCCTGGGCACCAGTTAGGCACCAGGGATGGAGGCCCTCCGTGGGGCTTACCCCCAGATACAAGGTTTGGTCTCTGCCTTTGCCAGGTGCCAGCTGATGGGGTGACAGGACGAGCTCAGGCCCATGTAAGAAAATACACGTGCGGGTGCTAAGAGGTGTCAGTGCTTTTGCAGATTAGTCAGGAAGCTTTTATTAAAGGGGGTGCAGCCTGAGCTGGCGTTCAGGAAAGGGCCGGTTGGGGGAAAGCAGAGTAAAACACAAACAAAAAGAAACAAGTAGAAAGTTATGAAAAGGTAAACCAGCGCTTACAAACCTTTTCATTACCCATCATTTCAATCCCATAAAAATGTGCAGAAACCCCCAGCCCTCATCACTTGCCTTCAAACTTGATCAATTCATGGCCAACCTTGCTTTATCTGTCCACCCTCTCCTCCCCCCACTTTTCCCCACATCCTGGATTATTCTGAAGCAACTCCCACTCACCCTATCATTCCATCTGTAAATATTTCAGCACTTTCCTAGCATTTTGAGGTAACCAGGCTCAAATTACACAGGTCAGAGCATGTCTCAAAAAATAGCACAAAACCTAAAATCTTGGCAGAGTACAAAGATCCCCCGAGCAGCAGCCAATGGCACGGTTATTCCCAGTTCCAGGTTGCTCAGCACCATCCTGGCACATCAGAAGAATCCACGATTTTCGTTCGGAGGAGGCTGAAATAAAATGTGTGTGTCAGAAATGCAAACTTCTTGCTACCGTGTTGGGACCTTGACGGAACGTCAGAAGCATATGGAGAAACACTTGTTCTTGTACATCTGCTGCAACTTGAGTATATTTCTTTCTTCTATTTTCAATATAGATCAGAGGAGTATTTCGGGAAGACATGCCTTTCTTAAACTAGAGTCCAACAAGCTCTGGCCAATGGAATCTGAGGATGATGGGACAGCCCGGGGCCTGGAGGTAAAAAAGCACAGCTAGGGAGGGGACAGAGTGGGGTAGGGTGGGGGTGGATAGGACACCGAGATGCTCAGGGCTCCCACTGGATGTGAAACTGAGTGGGAGGCGAAGAAGAAAAGTAGAGCATGTTAATCTTGGAAGGAGAATGAGTCATGCACAAAATGAGATGTGCTCCCACTGATGCTTTGAATAATCCCCCTTGACTGGGAAGAGCAGCCAAAGGAATGCTGCTCTCCACCATGGTAGCGAGAGGATATGTCACACAGAGCGTGTCGTTGAAGATGGGGCACCCTTCCTAGCTCTTCCACTGTTCCTGGGTGACCTGCAACAAGCCATCTAGCTTCTCCGGGTGTCAGATGCCTCATCGGCAACCAAAGGACAGCAGGGCTGAGGACTGTCTGTGGATCCCTGGAGGCCTGCTACATTCAATAATTGGGTGAAATATATTGTGAAAGAACAGAGAGATATGAATGCGGGGTGACTGTTGGATGGTCGTTGCTGGAGCCAGCTCAGACCAGGCACAAGCTGTCATACAGGGAAGTAAGATGATGGCACCAGCCCCCAGGTACCAAGTACTGAAGTGGCAGTTACTCGGCCAAGCAGGTTACTTACGTACATGATCTCAATTCCCCAACATCCCCATGAGGTAGGTTCTACTATTATTACTAATTATGAGAAAACTGAGGCATAATCGACCCAATAAATATTGCCAGTAAATAGGAAAGTCAGAATCAACCCCAGATCTAGCGCAATTCCAAACCCTAACCACAGTACGACATGCCCTCCTGTTATGCCAGGGTGCATAGAATAACTGAAAATCTTGTATCTTTTCTCTCCATCAAAATTCAAGAACCTTTATTAAATGTCTGACGCAGGACCGAGCTTGATGGGGTTCCCACTGGTTAAATCTGGGAGAAAGTACTAAAATTAAGGACAACGATGAATGAAAAAAACCATTGAAAAAATAAGATTTATGAGTCCCTCACTGATGATTGATAGATAATAAAGAGACAAAGTCATTCGATCCAGAAATAAAGTACTGATGATTCACTAGTAAATGTGGAGGGACTGCTGCTAGGACTGGAAAAGCATCATTTGGCCACCAGCAGAGTAAAGGTGGGATCACATGAGGCAGGGCCCTACAATGGATGCTAAATCTAAGGGGGGAAAGGTTAATGAGCAAGATATTTGCACGGTCTTAAAGAATCTCCCCAGGGACTGCTGATTAGTTCAAGGGAGTTAAAAAAAAAAAAGATTACCCAATGGAGAAATTAAGCAACACCTTGCCGAGTGAGCAAAACGTACATTAGCAGTAACCGGCAGAGAATATTGTGTGCTCCGGCTGTGACTCCCTTCAAAGAACAAAATGTTAATTTTGCAACATTCCAGCCAAGAATGCATAAACAAAACATCAAATAAACGCAGGATGGGGATGTTTCATTTATTTATTTTTTTAAGACAAGGGAGGATATATTCTTTTAAAGAAAGGTCAACATCATCAAATTCAAAGCAAGCCTGTGGAAATGTTCCAGATTCAAGGAGCTAAATGCAAGCCTGGCCCTGGACGTGATGTTGTACAGGACGGGAGTGTGGACAGGGCTACAAAGGACATTATTCTTCGATCCGACAAAATTGGGATGTGGACAATACCAACGTAAATGCAGAAAGTTGGTTATGTTGAGACCATTCCTATTTTTAGGAAAGGCACAAAGTATTCACAGGCGAAGCATCCTGATGCACGTAACTTACTTCTTCATATGGCTCAGACGAGATCGGGCGTGTTCAGGGTGCTATGGCCACAGACCCACATGGTTCGGAGGAGAGGACGAGAGAGAACAAATGCTTCAAGCAAATGGAGGAAACGTTAACAAAGGTGAATCCAGGGAGAGGCTATATGGGGGTCCTCGAATGGTTTTTAAGTTTGAAAATATAAGGGGGCCATTTGTTTTTTAAGTTAATGATGAGTCTCTGAGTTCTTGCATCGAAGAAAAAAAATGATCTGCCTTGAGCCATGAGAATGAGTGTCATCGGGTGGAAGACGTTTAAGGCTGAGCTGCTCCCTGGAGTTTAGGGGTTCACCACCCAACATGAAGGAGTTATGTGAGTCCCACAGAAAACGGCCTCACAGGTGAACGATTCCCAGAGTAATTCTACAGTGAAAAACATCGGGAAAACCAAGGACCTCTGTAGGGGTAAGCAAAGATTTTCAAACCAGGCCTATAGTGTACTTACTTCACAAGTCTACACATCAGAAGAACTAACCTGTTCAAGTTCATCTTCCATGGTCTGCTCCACAAAATATATTGGGACGAGAAGGTTCTGTGTCAGTTGGGAAAGGCAAGTGATACAAGGAGAGACCTGCCAGCATTGACAAGGACACGATATGTGCAAAGCCTCGGGAGACTCCAGAATGAGCAACGAGTTAGTGGACAACTTTTGACAATGGAGTTATTATTATTGCCACAGAGTTGAGTTACTTCCTATGTGCTATACCCTGGAGATACAGAAAGATAAAAGAAAGGAGCCCTGTCCTCAAGAAGCTTCGTGGACAGGGACGCCCAGAAGTGTAACACTTTACGAGGCAGGAGAGGAAGTGATCTTGTCGATGGATGCTAGAGTTTATGGAGTAGGACAGTCAGGAAAAGCTACTGGGTGTCTGTAGCACCAGTAAGTGGCAGGGGTAGACTTTTCTTCCTCCCTCCCTCCCTCCTTCCTTCCCGCCCTCCCTTCAATAAGTACTCACTCCATTTTCTAATTGCAAGGTACTATGCTAGACACTTAAAGAGAACAGTGAGATTTAAAAAAATGACACTTAAAGGAAAAAGCAAAGGCACATTGGGGGATTCATTAATACAGTAGACTCTCTGTTAACCAGAACTCAAGCAGCCAGCAAAATTGTGAGAGTGCCGGTCACTTGGGTTCTGGTCAACGGAGAGTCTGCTTACATTTATCTGGCATCTACCCATCCTCATGGGGGCCAGTGAACTGAGGACCTACTGCAATAATAATAATAGCTAAAATGTAATGGGCCCTGTATAAGTGGCCTGTGGCTGCCATAACCAATGACTGCAGTCTTAGTGGCTTAAAGCAACAGAAAGCTATTCTCACACAGCTCTGGAGGCAGAAGTTTGAAATCTAGGGGTTGGCAGGGCTGTGCTCCCGCCGAGGCTCTAGGGGAGATTCCTCTTTTGCCTCTGAACTCCTAGTGGCTATTGACAGCCCTTGGCAGTCTCTGTCTTTATTTTCACACGGTCTTCTCTTCTGTATGTCTTAGTCAGCCTTGTGTGTGTCTCTTATTAATTCCCTGTCATTGGGTTTAGGGCCCACCCAGATAATCTGGGTGGGTCTTCTCCTCTCAAGATTCTGAATTATATCTGCAAAGGACCCTTTTTCCAAATGAGGTAACATTCATAGTTTCCAGGAATTAGGACATGGCATATATTTGGGATGGTGGGGGGGACCATTCAACCCATTACAAGCCCTTTCTATGTGCCAGGCATTGTCCCAAGCATCTTATATGTGTGAATTCATCTAATTCACAACAACCCAATGATGTAAGTGATTATTTTGGTCCCTACTGAGGAAACGGAGGTGCAGAGGCATTAGGTAACTTGGAACCATTATTTAGAATAATTTCGAAGTTTGGATAGATGAGTTAAGGTCACATATAGGCTGCTTTAAATACCTAGATAAAATGTTGTGCCTGACACTGTGGGAAATGGGCAGCCACTGAGGATTTTGAAGGAGAGCATCCTGTGAGCACTGATTTTGAGAGCATTGATCCGGAAGCACCGTGTGAAATAGCCTGGAGGCGAGCAGGAGTGGGAGACTGTAGAAGTGCACACGTAACTGCTCCGAGACACACGCAGGCCTGGCCTGGAGGCTGGGCCACCGAAACAGCGAAGCACACGCCACAGCACGTCCTTCCCTTCTTCCCAGCATGTGGAGCCAGACTTGCTTTTCCATTCCCCCCCCCCCCCCAATTTGTGAGGGAAATATAAGGATGCACATTATACCTTACACATAGGTGGTACTAATTCCATGTCTATATAAATGGTTTTAATTCTCTTATTTATGCTTATGAATTACAAGTGTGCCTCTAGAATCAATAATGATATCCATATGGACAATAATACCCTGGAATATGGTAATCAGTTCTTTTTAATATAAAAAAGGTTATACATAAAATTGCTTGTATCTTGTATCTGTTCTTGTGTTTTGTAATAATCGGTTTCATAAAATTTCTTGTACCATCATATGTTAAAAAAATAAATGCTAAAATTCCTTTATAATACAAAAAACAAGTACCTAAATATAAACAAATAAAACATTGAATTAAAAAATTAAAACGGAAGTTCTTTTCCCTGAAAGTCTGGCCCCAGAACGCAGATGCGCGTTACACCCGGGACGCGGCCGAGCGGTGAGCCAATCTCCACTTGCCCCGATCCCGCAGCCCCCCGTGTTTCCACTAAAGCATTGCTCTCACAGTTGAAGGGCTCTGGGCAGCGTCTGGAAATGCAGCCCCCATAGTTTTGACTGGGGTCCCTTTTCAGATAGTAGCATTTTGGGGACTGATGTTTCTCTTGAGGTGAAGACATGGTCAACTCCGACCTATGATGGAATCAGCCCAGAAACCAATGTAAAGCGGAAATAAAGTCAATCATAAGGACTCGTGGGAAGGGTCCGTGGGTGCAGCCCCCCTGAAGCTAAACCTCCGCTCTCTTTCTCTAGAACCGGTGGAAACCAGGCAGAAGAAAGCGTCTCTACCCTCATCTCCCACCTACTCTTCTTGGTGACTATTGCTGCTTCTGGTGCAACCTGAATATTAAACACTCCCGATTCACTTTTAGTCTTTCACGCTTTTTGTGAGGGATTGCTCAGTACTGCCCCATGGGAAAGGCATTTCCTGTTAGATACTGAAAGGTTTGGATGCACAAGACCCCCAGTCAGACTCTGAGTCCTCGGCCCAGCCCATTATTCCGACTTCAGAGGCCACGAATGCTAGTCCGAGTAACCAAAGGTGTGCAAAAGCTATGAAGTACTGATTTTTCTCTGACACAGCTGAGAACAAAAACGGAATTTCACACCTGGTGTTTGGTTAACTTTAAGAAATGCTTTCCTAGAAGGGTAAGACACTTGATATCATTTAAAAATTTTAATATAGAAGTGATATTGTTTGTTACTAAATAAAACTCAAATATGACAGATGAAGATAAAATAAAAAGTAAAATGAAAACATTTTAAAATTTGAGGATATATATTTTTTAAATGGGAATATCTTAACTCCATGTAATATCCTCCTTCCAGGGTTAAAAAAATAAAAATCTAATACTTTGGTCCTCAAAATTGGATCGGGGGGGGGGTGAGACCAACATTGGTACCCCCCCCCCCCCCAAGGAGCTTATTGCAAATGCAGAATCTCTGTCTCCACCACAGACCTTCTGGAATCAGAACCTGATTTTAACAAGTCCCCCCAGGTGAGGAGGGGTCAGTGGTTTCACTAATGTTAGTCCTCTGGGAGGTGGCCGGTTCCTTCAGGAAATTGAAGTGAGAAATGGACAGAAGAGGTAGGCAGGAAACTCAGCTAATTCATTCTACAGAGTTAGGTGTGAATAGGACCCAGTTTTGGCACACATCACTAGAGAATCAGACGTCAGCGTGACCTGTAACAGAGGTGTCACTCACAAGTAGGCCACCTCCCCCTGGTCCTTGTATTAATAATTACAAATGAATAAGGACGTCATAGAACGAGAAACTTTTAGACCTGAGACGAGCTATAGATTTGTAGTAGTCGTGCGTTGTGAGGTCTTGAGCCCCAAACTGGGTTTCTTTCATCCCCAAATTTGGGTGTGAAATAAAATTAACATGTTGCTGGTGCGAAGGGGGCCTCATAAGCCACGGGACCTTGAGCAAATGTCTTCTTCATTCCTTGAGGGTCTCAGTCCATAATCCGTAGAGTCTGCCCTGCAGACGACTCAGGACCTCGTGTACCGTAAATAAGGGGTGTGAAAGGACTCCGAAAGCTGTGTGAGAGACTGCAGTGTTGTCCTGGCCCATCTCAAGGGCGAGTCCCAGTTCCACACCATTCATTGCATCTTGTGTGAGATAAAATCACAGCAAAGGGTGGTAGCCTGCTTGAAATAAAGAAAAAAGGTGAGCTCATGAATAAGAGTGGGTCACAGTGCTTTCCACATGGTCTGGAAGAAAAGGGGCCTCTGATTCTCAGTTCCAGGACAGACAGGGAGCCATGGGCTGGTGAATGAATGCATGAATTGCTAAGCTTGAGAATGGTAATGAACATTCATTCATGCAACAGATATTCACTGAGCCAGGCTGCCTAGGGATACAATGGTGACAGAGGCACGCTGCCCTTGCCCACACAGGGCCTGAAATCTAAGCACATACTCACGTGGATAAATGTACCCTGGGTCATGGCTGTACGCCATGAAAGAGGAGGGCGAGGAGCCATGAGCACTTGTACGGGAGCGGTTTGACCTGGTCGAGGGGTCAGAGAAGACTTCCCGGAGGAGGTGGCCCTTGAATTGAGAGAAGACTGAGCAAGAACTGAAGTGGGGAAGAGGGGACATTAGAGTGACCCCGGCAGAAGGAACCATCTGTGAGCAGACCTCTCGGCAGGAAGGAGGGAGCCTGCAGATGCACGGTGGTCAGAAAGGCCCGTCCTGCGAGTCGGAGTGGCAGGATGAGCCTGGGGACAGCAGCCAGGCCAGATCACGCCCAGCCCTGTGTGCTCGGGCTCGCTTCTCCTCGTCGGAGCGCCGGGAGGCCGCAGCCGAGACGGCGGTGACGAAGGATGTGTTATTTCGCAACAACTAGATCTGATCCAAAGTGGAGTGTAGCTCAGGGCAGGAGGGCAGCGTGTCTGCGCAGAGACGGGCAGGAGACTTTCACCGCCGAGGCGAGAGTGCGAAAGGGTCCCCTGCACCAAAGGTCCAGCACCTCTGCCCCAGTCCTCTCCTCCCCTCCCAGCTTTGCGTCTGGGAGGCCCAGCCTGCCCAGGGCCTTGAGTTCTCCCCTGCAGACAGACAAAGTGACCTCTGGTCAGCAAATCAGCGCATTTCGAGTCCATGCGAATCAGTTCCCTTCCCCCTCCCCCACCCCCACCCCCCGCAGGTGCAATGATAAAAACGCCGTTTCTGAGTCTGCGAATTGGCCCCAAGCACAGGTAGCCTGAAAGGCCCGCCTGAGACTAGCAGCTCAGCGCTGTACCTCCTTTACTGGTATCTTAACTCCAGTTAAGACACCACCTGCCTCTCATGGAAAAGACGTGCAAAGTGAGGACCAGAGAGGTTTAACAACTTGTTCAAAGTCACACCGTAACTTTGAAGGAGCAGTTCCCCAAACTTTCGAAAATTCATTAGACGTGCGATACTTTCAGAGGCTCTACTGGTCAGCAACATCTTTCTAGACATACAAGGGACAGAGTCATGAGAACATGCTTTTAAATGACATTTTTTTTTTAAAGTTCTGCCATCTGTGCTTTCATTACAATCTCCGGCGCCTAGAGTAGAAGGGCCACAGAAAGAACTGGGCATTCCGTCTGAACCATAAAACTGGTGAGCTGAGCCTTCAACGATGACATAACACTGCACCCCAGAAATCCACAAATGCCTTTCCCTACAGGTGTCAGTGCCTTTATTTCTAGATTTCATTTCCAGGCATGACTGGAGAACTCAGATCCAGTTTTCAGCCTCCGTGAAAAATGAGCTTCCCTGGGCTCGTCACTCTCACCTGCCATTCCTCAGCTTAACCAGCACCCACGAAAGGCCCCCTGACGGCCCTGGGCTTCTCACACTGTGCATCCTGCTCTCTGCACTGTTCCTGTTTCCCCTTTGCTTCCTTGTAGCACTTCCTGCTCTGGCCCCTTCACAGGTTTCCCGTACACCTCTGCGATGTTTCTGGGGTTTACTACGGCATTGTTATTCCTGCATGTTTACTCCTTGTTCCACTGCCTCTTCCCTCAGGGAGCAGCTAAACATTCAAACCTTGGCTCTCATGATGTTGCTCGAGATTTTCATGCATACTTGTAATAATCATCCAAGTGTGTTCCAAAACAAAACAAATCAACAGATCTGGTTTCCCCATCATTTTTTGCTTTAAGAGTGAACTTGAGAAGTGATTTACTGTCAACCAAAGTCAAATGCAATCTGGCTTTCAGATGCTTTTCTTCCTGTCTTTCGCTGGCACAGCTTCATCCAGTCATACTTTTTGATAACCAAAATTCAGAGGTGTGTCTGTGTTTAGCAGTTTTTACAAGAATCCTTTCAAACCGACAGCTTGGATTGATGATCTGCAAGCTAGCTCCTTGAGCCAGAAGCTCCAGGTTGGAGGAGCTTGGATTTGAGAGCTGGGAGAGGTTTTGCTTAGAGGGCTCTGGGACTGCAGAGTTCGTGTTAAACATTTGACTTTCTCTCACATTGGCAGTCTCTCTCCAAAAGGAGCATTATTCTCTCATCTTTAAAGTATGCTGGTTTTAGTCATTTTGGATACTAAGCAAATTATCAGGAGAGCTCTCAAGCATTAGAAAGAAAACGCCAAAGCATTTTACTCAACCTGGGGCGCAAACTCCAGGGGTGTTAGTGAATAATAGAATGGTTTCCCATCATGTAAGCCACTCCTGGTGGTGCTAACCCCATGCTGGGACAACTGCTGAGAAAGGACACATTTGAACTGAGGCACCAAATTATTTTTTCTACACAAAGCTAGGGGGGAGAAAAGTTTTTTTGACTGAAATGTTTCACTACTATGCAGATGATATTACTTGTCCTGGAGTCATGATTCTAAGTTTTTATGATCTGGAAAATGTAGCTTTGATTCCCCCCTCCCTACCCCCAACCCCACGAGGTTATGAGAAAATAAAGCACAAGAGAAAAAAAATGCCTGTACAAGACAGTCGCTCGTAATACTGAGTTGAACTGAACGGAACCCACGGACCTGTTTTTCTATGGGCCTAAAACATCTCCTGCTCAGTTATTAAGGGGGTTTCTAGCCTGTTTGCTGAGCATCCCTGCCTTCTACATCTCCTCATTGGTTCCTCGTTGGGCATTACATTCTCACATTTGGAGGAGTTTATTTTTTAAATAAAGGGACACAGCAGCTCCCAACAGGAGGCAAAATGATCTTCTAACTGCCTCCTGGCCTTTTTTTCATAGGACATCTTGACCCACCAGTGGCTCCTCAATTTCTGTACAGGAGGGGCTGGTCAGCAGGAGGTTCGAAGCTGTGTTTATTTTATATAGAGGGCTGTCTGCAAAGTATCCAGTCATGTAACATAAAAGGTAGAGGCATCTATGGCGGAATGTTTTTCCAGACAGCCCTTGTGTATGCTCAGATAAACGTCGATTGTCCAGCCAAATGAGAAGAGATTACATAAGTCCCAAACCTACCTCCCTGCTCCTTAGCATGCCAAACGGGCTCAGTAAGGGCTAATTCCCCTTAAAAGCAACTCCTACCTCTCCCGCACCCCCACCTTTCCAAACTTCTTTACCTGTTTAAAGCAGTATCTTTCTTGTCAGGTTAAAAACATCCCAACTATCTCTGTTGAATTCTCATTCTCAGTTTTTGCTATCCCACTATCCAATTAATCATCAAATATTATCGATTCTTCCTTTGTAAGGTTTTGGAAACTTTGCTCCATTCTTTTCTATTCTGGCAGAAGAGAAATAGAAGACAAGGATCCAGCTCTCTAGCCTGGATGGGGAGATGAGAAACACACTATGTGAAAAAAGAATTTGTAGAAATAATAAAAAGACTAAAAAGTACAAAATAACATAGCTCCAAACAAGCCTTATATACAGATCCTGAGGCACTGGCTAGCACTGCATTTGTTTGGTAGTAACCCAGAGCACTCTGGGGTCCCTCCTCCCATTCAGGGGCTGTGATGAGGGCTTTGGGGGTCCAGCTCAGGCCACTGCCCCCCCCCCCCCCACACACACCTTAGAATCAGGAAGCCTTCATTTCCGGACTAACTGATCTCCACTCAGAGCATGCACGTATATATCCAATCTAGTGTTGGCATAATATATTAAGACTATTCGCCGTAATTTAAAATTTTTATGCTTATATTTTACTTCCAGCTCATTCTTATGGCCCATCCCCTTCCCCATAGCAACCAACCCAGGGTCCTGCTGTTTGTAGTCTATAAATAAAATGTTTGTTAAATCACAGAGCCTTAGAATTTTGAGTCAGAAGGAATCTTAGGAGTTCCTCCGTCCAATCCTTGGCTTTATAGACGAAGACACAGATCTAGAGAGATCAGTTGACTTGCCCGAATGCACACAGCTGGCTAGTGGGGAAGCAAGGACCAGAGAGAGCCCAGGTTTCTCACACTTTTCAGTCTAAACTGTCCTTAGATAATCAGCGACAGAAATAATCTGACTTCACACAAGGTCTCCTGGGGATGGCGGTGATGGAGCTGATTCGCTTTACTGAAACATTTACAAAGATTCGGTCCACGCACTTAACTCCTCCGCTCGGTGTTGGGCAGAGTCCCAAGTCACTTGCAGCACTTTGTTTATGAGTCTGTCGCCTAATCTAGGTGCTTCTGACAGGAGGGCGCATACCGGGTTCGGGACACAGGGGCTCCCCCTCCCGGCCCCTCCCAGGCTGCCGTCTGTCACTCAGCGGCCCTGCGGTCCGCCCCACGTGGACTTGGCTGCCAGGATCAAAGTCTATTTGCTACCCGGCCCCCGCAGGTGTGCGCGGTGGGCTGCGGAGTTCCGCAGCGCCAGAGAAGGGACCCGGCCACGCCTGCCCCTCCCCCTCCTGCTGCACGCGGCCCGCGCCCCCCACCCCCCTCCCCCCCAGCGACGCCCGTCGCTGCACCCGGCCGCGGCCCCCCGGCCCACGCCCGGCTCCTGGAGGAAAAGGCCCCGCCCCCATCTGCTGGAGCCGCGACACCGCCCCCTCCCGCCCTACCGAGCCTCCATCCAGTAGCGAGCGTG
>PVJL010008824.1:0-49690 GCA_004026885.1 Lyroderma lyra
AAAAAAAAAAAAAAAAAAAAAAAAAAAAAAAAGAATGGACCTGGAGATCATCATGCTTAGTGCAATAAGCCAAACAGGAAATCAAAGCAATGTAGGATTTCATTCATATGTCGAATATAAAACTGAAAGCAACAAAGAAAAAATAAATGAACAAAGAAACAAATAACCCATGGACACTATCAATAGTTTAACGTTTATTTGGGGTAAGTGGAGGTGGTGGCAGAGGAGGGAAGGGAAGCTAAATATAAGGTGATGGAAAAAGAAGTCACATTAGGTGGTGAACTTATTATACAACAAGTTGACGAATGCACTCCAGAATTTTTTGCCTGAAACCTATGTAATCCTTGGTAACAGATGTCACTCCAATAAGTCTAACAATATAAATGAATTAAAAACAAACAAACAAACAAACAAAAAACCACACAAGGTTTGTGAAGTGAGGTCATCCAAGGCTGTAAGTGCATCTCAGGAGAGTGGTTGAAAAGAGGACATGCTAGCTTTAGTCAAGTTCAGTTTCTGCCATGACAAAGATTTTGCAAAGATACACCTGCAAACCAGTAGTAGTGATCACCAACTTAAGTTTGTCAGGGCAGCTTCCCTGAAGTAAAAATGTACAATCTCCTTCAAGTATAACGAGGAAGAGAAAGACCAGAGGTCAGAGACTGAGTCTCAGAGATCAGAGAATGCAAATCAGCCACGCAGGTCATGTAACTTTTTATCTGAAGTCTTTTCAAGATGCCAATTTCCTCACCAGACTTCAGTTCTATTGCTCCTTATTTCCTCCCTAGTCCAACCTCCTAAAGTAGTCTGGTCCCTATCTCTGCCAGAGTTTGCTTTGAGACTCAAATAGCAGAAAGTTTCCATCATTGTTGCCTACCTAGGTTTCCAAAGCTTTGCACAGTCACCTGTTTACCAAATTCATGCTTTGTGTTGGAGCAAAGAGGAAAAGAAAAGACCCTGTCAGACACTTAGATCTGTATGTTCCAGGATCTCCAAGGGGTGCACTATCTCAAATACAAGTGCACACATCTCTTTGGGCAACCTGGCAGGCTCACACCACTTGGACCATGCACACACTGTGACTTCTTTCCTGGTTATTCCTCTTCAGCCATGACACCAACGCTGGCTGCCAAGGCTCATATCACTTCTGGCCACTTTGGAAAGATGATGACCCCCAAATACCTAGCATTGAAATGCAGAAAATGAAGAGAGTCCTTAAGACCAAGGTAATTAGCTCTGCATGGGCAGCTGGAGAGTTTTCTTAAACTGACCACTAAACCTGGGCAGTTATGATTCCTGCTCTGATGGGTGGGCTGTGACAAAAGCTGGGACTCCTGTGTGTATTGATGGTTTGACATATGGTGGGAAATCCAGCTGAACTGCTTTATCAGTTGTGTGTTCCCTGCATGCTTCTAAAGCATCCCAGCAACCAGAGCCCTTGTTTGTCTTCAAACTTCTCCCACCCCAGCAAAGATAAGGCCACTCCTTGATCTTTTGTCTCACAGCAATAAGATCCTGGAAGCCCCAGTCCAGTGCAGCTTTTGCTGGTTAGTCAAGACATGACAACCTGAGTCTTGACTGTGTTCCCCAAATGTTTGGAGTGTTCAGCACTGCGCTGGGAACTAAGGTGACACTAAGAAGTATGAGTGTATCTCGTCCCTCAGTAATCTATATTATATTTTCTTACACAACCTAATGACATTATCTACAGGAGGACATATTCAATCTTTGGCTTAATGTCAAAGAACCAGACCCCACAATTGTAAACAAGCTCACAAATTTGTTTTATTGCATGAGGACTTTTTTCATGGCTCCAAAAATTTCATGCTTCTTCATAAAACAATGACACACATCAAAACCTGGAGGACACTGCCGGTTTCTGAGCCTGCAGTTGTATTCATATTTCTACTAAAAGAAATAGAACTAATGTCAAGTAACATTGATCATGTAATTAGTATAAGGAAGGTGTATCACCACTCTCTATACACCTAGTGGTGTATCACCACTCTCTATAAATGCCCTATGACAGAGCATTACCATGGTTCCATTGTACACAGGCTGATGAACCAAGCAAATGCTATTTCCCCACTGTATACTTAAACTGCATTTTGCAGACTTAAAATTGGGCTCAGGGGCAGGTAATCCATGGGTTTTGCTTCAAAAGTGAAGACTTCTGAGATCCTGAAGCAACCTTTCATATTGGGTCATTTTCTCTGAGGATCCTTCCACATGATACTGTGTGCACTCGTGTAATTCACACACACATGCCCCCCCCCACACACACATACATAAAATGACTGCCCACCTGCAGGTACAAAGGTAACTACTCACTCCAGAGGTTATCAGACAGACAAAGATAAGTGGTGGTTAGCAACTCTGTAATGGTGCAGGGGCACCCAACGTTTGGGCATCATGCCCAGTGCATATATATAAGTGGGGAGACTCTGTGGGCTGATAAGCAGAGAAAGCAAAGTAGAAAAAGGTTAGCCTAAACTAGAGTCATTCCTGGGCATCTGAAAGAACAAAGTATTGTTTCTGTTGTTCTACCCTGTGCACCTGTAATTAGGAGCAGACACATTCACTGTGCAGGTGCTTCTAAAGAGCAGGTCTTCAACTTCCTTTTCTTTAAGATAATGTGCATAGATGAGGTGACAGCAACATTTGTTCAGCCTGCAGAAGAGCCCATTTTCACTTGTTCTTCATGAAGATCCAGTGTGTTCCAAGTCTTTGGCAAATTATTTCTATTTTCTAGAGGTTTTTCAGAGGAAGGGCATCTTACAGTCTAAGGAGCCTGGGTCATACAGAAATGTGGCAGAGCAATGGAACACTTGTCCAATAACCTGGTGCCAGGGCAGCCTTGTTGGAGTCTCAGGTTCCTCATTTAAAAGTGTGTGGAGTGTTGTCCCAGGCTCAGTTTAGAGACTTTATGAGTAAACTAGACACAGTAAACAGTGCAGAAAAAAATGGGAAAAAAGAGCAGCTTCTGGGGGGTACTTATAATTTTCTAAATCCTGTAGTCCCAGTTTTTTTGCTTCCAGGTCTCTGGTGTACCAACCTCTTTGAGAACTCCAGACAGGAGAGTGTTTTGATTTCAGGTTTCCCTGTCTGTGGCTGAAATACTAGATTTTTACCTCAAGGGGCGGGCTGTCTCTACTATGATCAATGGCCAAAGCTTCAAGTAAAAGAGGTCATTTAGGGTCTTTTTTTCTCTGGATTACAGGCATTGTTGATTATTAGCATCCATCTACACAATGTAAGTTGCTCACAGACCAAAGGGCATTCTGAGAACTTTTCACAGATGTTTTCAGCTTTGTTGCCTGTTGCACTCACCCTAAACTGGCATGACAGTACCCACATGTTCCTTCCCCCCCCCCAGGAGCTCAAAGCTTGGATCGGGAAATAAAGAGCACAGTGAAAATTCTTGTGAGAGAGAACAGTGAGTGCTGTAGAAAGGACCACTGACAGGTGTGTCTGATAGGTTTCAATGGTGCATTTTTGCTATGTACTAAGGGAAAGTGAGCCATTCTTGCAGAAGTCATAGAACAGTGTGCTGGTGTGGGGGAACTCGAAGGGGCAAAGAAATAGAGGTAGAAATAAATTGTGACAGGGGGGATGTTCTGAAAGGTTCAGGGTTCTAGAAAAGAGCTAGGAGTTAAGGACAAGAGGGCCAGACTGGGCATCAAGCATTTGCTGGTTGTTTGCAGCGTGGCCCCAGCCCCCTCACACAGCACTTACAGCAACAAACATGAACCAAATCACAGTCCTTTTGATCAGCCCTTTGCCAGGCTCAGCAAAGTTAAGAGCCTCTACCTCAGGGTGTCTCTGGATCCTGGGGTTCTCTGTCAACTGAGGCTTACACTAAGAGAGGTCTGTCTGCTACATCATGCACAGGTTGGTGGAATACAGCTCAATCAGGGCTCACAGGCTTTTTTCTCTGTGGGTAGTAATGTTCTGTTATTGTTTGTTTATTTTTGCTTGTTTAGTTATTGTATTGGAGACTAATAAGTCAGATTATAATATTTTACCATCTCTCAAGAGAACATAGTGTTAGAACAAGACAGAAAGGTACACAAAGAAAGAGAAACAATGAGACAAACAGAAAGATATATAGACACAGAGAGGGACAGGGTCCAAGAATCAAAAATAACAACAGAGGAAAACTGAGTCAAGCTGAGACACTAAGAGGTAGAATGAGCCAGCAGAGTCATAAACGTTCCACATCTCAATGTTAGAAATGACACCCATAATCTTTCCCTGTTGTATTATTTACTTTACAACCTAGTCAAAAAGTTGATCGAGCCTCGAGGAAAAGAGCTAGCCCTAGGATGTTTGATGTGGAGGTAGCCACACTGGCAGTTACAATGAGGCTGCACGGCACAAAGAATGAGATGAGGCACTTTGATCAGAGACTAAACATAAAGGGAGATTCTGGATGGTTCTTTGCCCAATCACCAGGTGCCAGTGCAGCCTTGGTGGAGTTAAATTCCACTGTTCTGGGACACAAGCAGAAGTGAAAGGGGAAATCACTGGCTTCCAGAGCAGAACCTGCTCAGCAATTTTGTCATTGCCTCATTGTTACATCTGTGCTTGAGCCACTCTGATACCAGTCAGGGGTTCCAGAAACTACAGGTACATTAAGATCTAATAATAGCCTGTGAAATACATGATGGAAGAAGTAACACCGTGCTAATGGGAGTCTAAGTAGGCTTTAATAGTGCATGTTTGTCCAGGGTCACATCATTGGTAAGAAGGAGATGCAAGATCTGAACTCAGCTCTGGATTTTCAAACTTAGGGCCTTGACAGCACCCAGGCATTTCTGGTGTGTGGGGTGGCCTCTGTTAGTGCAGCTGTGTAAGCTCTTGGCATGAGGTGAAAGGTGAGCATTCACCTTTCATGACCCAGAGAGGCGATGTAAAGAAATTGTCTGAGAAGGAAGACCAGGTAGGTGACCCCAGGCATTGACTTCAATGTTTGATCATAGGTCCCAGCAGAACTTGGAGCCTGCTAATCAGGCAGCCACATTCTAAAGAAGCTTCTTCCCAGCTCACTTAGTTAATAATATTCAATGTAATAAAATGCTTTCTTGTTGTGTCCTTAGGCCCCATGGCAGTGTACTCTGGTAAACGTGTAGCTAAAAACTTTTCTCTTACTTCAGGTACTGTTCAAGCCTCACTCCAGAAGCTTTTGGACATTTTCCAAAGAAAGCCATAGGTAATACAAAAAGGTACAAGGCAGTTAAATCTGGGACAGGACAGCCCACCCATCCCACATTGACAGTCTTATTCTCCTCCCTGTGTGTTTGTGGGGTGGTGGGGGTGGTTGTGGTAATATTCACCAGAAAAGGTCATGCCCTGAGCAAAAGCTGGCTGTAGAGAGTTCTGTAGCCAAAGGGGGCAGGTCAAGATAACAACCCATGTCAAGGATGGATGGCTTGGATGTGGAGGACAAAGAAACTTGGCCTAGAGTTAATTTCAAGCCCACCAGGAATATGGCAAGTCACTTAGTTTATGTCTGGTCTGACATAACCTGTGCCTGATCTTGGAGCTAAAAGTCAGTTGGGCCAAAGGTGTCTGATGCATGCACATTGGCTCCTCAACGGGGGTACCCACTTCATTTCCCTCTTCATGAGAAGCATGCACACCATGTCAACACGTGCCAGTATGAAACCACTGTGAGATTTGCCATGAAGGTGCCTTTAATACCCAGGGCCAGGGATGGCTATGCAAAGTCACAATCCCAGACACTAGCCGGCCACTCTTCAGGGTAGACTTTTGAGTTTGCCAGCAGGTCATGTCAAGAGGCTTTACCTGGAGCACTAAGATTATCTTCTTTTTTTTTTTCTTTTTGATATGTGGGTAGCTCCCTGGCTGGGAATCAAACCCAGACCGCAACACTGACAGCACCTGCGCCGAAGCCTTAAGCCACTACACCATCAGGGAACTCCCTAAGATTATCTTCTGCTGGTACACTGGGGACACCTGAATTAAACAGAGACAGAGCCTCAGGATTAGAAGAGTCTGTTGGAGGTACACATGAGCCCACAGTGATGGCTAAATGCCACACACAAAAATAGAACCTAAAGAGTAGGTCAGTGGGCCAAGTGAAATGAGAAGACTCAGAGTGACATTTGGGCCCTCACTCAGGTGAGTTGACTTGTCGGAGGGAACAGTTCAGGGGTCTTAGGTTTAAAATGCACTGGAAAGTATGGACATGAGTCACTTTTGCTCCTATCCCCACTGCAGTTTTAACTCAGGAATCGAAGCCCAGCCCAGACTCTCCTGTTTTGACTCCAGAGAAGTTTGTTGCTGGGACAGCATCCAGTCAATATCAAAATGCATCCAAACCCTGAGGAGTGTCCACTTTGAGCAGCTGTACCAAAGCTGCAGGTCTACCTAATGGTTAAGGAGATGCAGTTCTATCAGCATTAGATAGATCTGCCACTCTTGGGTGGCCAGGGTTGTGTTCTGGTTTAGTTCCTTGAAGGGCCTGTGCTTGACATAGGACTCAGAATTACTGGATGATGAACTCTCATCTGCACCACCTCTGGTGTTTCAAGGAAATCAGGGGATATCATTGTGCCAAACATTTCTACAATAGTGGTCAGATCTGAAATGCCCTCTTGCACTGTTTCCTGTACTCACCTCCAATGCAGTCCCCATCTGAATATCCCTATTATTGTCTTTCACTTTTTTTTATTATATGCACAGTTATATAATATTTTACATTAAGGTGTTAAATTAATTATAGTAAAATTTAAAGCTTATCATGGTAAAGTGTACTTTCATGAGCATTTAGTTCATCCATCATCACTATCAAGCTGTGAAATATTTCATCAGATTTGCAGCGATGGTACTAAGATAAAAATAGCATCTCACCATGTCTAGGCAAGGCCTCCTTGGTCACATCAGAGTTCACAGACAAACATAAACTATACCTCTAAGATAACCCTAAAAGAAAAATTTTATTTTTATTGTGGAGTTAGAATTTATCTTTCTGTTATACTAGGTTCAGTTTGTGAGATGAGAACCATTTTGAAACTGCAACCTATTGAGGGAGGAAGAGAAACTACACTAGTAAGTCTCATATTGTGGCTCAGAAATAACTTTAGAGTTAAAAAACTTATAAATCCAGTAACTCTTATGAAAGTGAAATCTTATTGAATAGATGTTTTATACCTGGGATTACATCAAATATAAAGTAGTGTAGAGTTTTCCAAAATTTTGTTTGGTTTGGTTTGATTTGGTTTCATTTTCTTTTTATTCTCTTTTGTTTTAAGGAACTAGAAACTTAGGTTTAATAATTAAAAATTTATCACTATATTTTTAACAGGATACTTTGGGCTTTAGTGACACATCTTGAAGATAGTTAAAAGTAGAGTAATATTCCTCTTTTGAATGATTGGTATCCTTTAAATAATACTAAGGATGAATATCAGATATTCACTAGTTTTATAAGTAGTGACTTCTGCAGTCTGTTAGGGTTTTTACATTAAATTAAATATTTCTTTTGGAAATTTTGTGGATTTAAAGAAAATGTCAGAATCATAACGTGAAGAAAAATACTGGTTTCCTGTATTTTGTTTTTCTTAAGTAATTTCTATAAATTACTCTGGTATATATATGCGTACACTTAAAATATCTTGTCTGAGATGTCTTCCATCATCAGGGACTAAAATGTCCTCGGTCTGTATGCTGGATTTTGTTGAATTCATCTAAGTCACAATAATAATTTCATATGTACTGCTATCCATAGATTTCTGTGCCTGCTTAGGGAAATCTCTCCTCATATTCTTTTCTTTCTCTCCACCCTGTGTTAGCCTTTTTAAGAACTTGATTGTTATTACAAATTGATAGAGGCATTTGTTGGTTATGGGAATGAAACTGACTTTTAGTGGTTGGAAAATTATGGTGATGGCATCTTTAATGTTGAAGCTTGATATTGTGAAATCTGGATTTATTTCCCAGTGACTTTTAAACATTTATTAAGTATCCATAAATGGTTTGCTTTTTGAACCCTAAATATAGACAGTAGGATTTCTAATTGTAAGAAGAAAAATCTTTTATTTTTCACTATAAAACTGTACCATTTCATGGTTTTTTTCATAAATATTTTTCCACTCTTGTATGATTTACCTTGGGGCTTTGCACCAATGTCAGTGTTTGATCTCATTTAAAATAATTTTGCTAAGTTAAGCTCCCCAAAGAAAATTTGATTTTTCTATAAAGTACTCCCACAGTAAATTTGAGCAGTCTAGTCTTATTGAGAGCCAAGTGCTTGATTCATTTATTAAGTCCTTCCTAGAGAACCTCATATAGATAATTTTCCATAACACTACACTGGAGTAATTAAGGTATTTTAAAAAATTAATTGTTAAAACTATATGACTTCATCATATGCAGAATATACACCTGGAAGCAGCAAAGTAGTAAAAACCAAAATGAACAAATAACCCATGGACACTATCAATAGTTTAATGTTTATTTGGGGATGAGTGGGGAGGGGAGGGGAGAAGGGGAGGGGGTGGGAGATGAGGGAGGGGGAGCTAAATGTATGGTGATGGAAAGAGAAGTCACCTTAGGTGGTGAACTTATTATACAAGTTGACAATGCACTGTAAAATTGTATGCCTGAAACCGATGAAATCATTGCTAACAGACATCACCCCAATAAGTCTATAAAAATAAATTTAAAACTTAAAACAATAAAACAAAACTATTTAATTATTAAATTTGATGAAATAACAGTTAGGCTTAAAACCTGAGATGAAAGCAAATATTAGCATGACAATTTATATTAGGTATTTTTTACTGCTAAATTTATTGTGGTGACATTAATTACCAAAATTTACATAGGTTTCAAGGGCACAATTCTATATTACACCCTCCACATGTTGCATTAAGTGTTCATCATCCAGAGTCAGTTCTCTTTCCATCACCAAGGCAATTTTACTGACTCTTTCAAGTTAAAGACACTAATTTGCAAATTGCTTTTCCAGAGAGGATATTGAGACTGAGAGGAGTAGCAAATATGTCTCAATTCATATACTGTTGAAATATTTATCTGCTCAGAAACCTCCACAATAAAACTTTTCTTAACAGAGAACAGAATTTCTGGTGTTAATGAATTATATTGTCAGTTTAACATGACATTGAGTCTTATTTTCTAACTCAATGTTAAAGAACCTCTAAAATTACTGTTAAAGAACCTCTAAAATTAAGTAAGTGATTCTTCAACAGTATGCCATGTATGTGAGCTCTTCTGTGTTATAGAAATTTGCATATTCCACTGTTGCCATTTTTAAAAAATATATTTTTTATCTAGCATCAGTAAACATTAGATAAATGCTGAAGTCATTCAAGTTTGGACATTGGTAGAACTTCAGATAAGACCCCCAGTGTTCCAGGGTGTGTGCAATAGCAGGGCATAGTGCTGCTAGCCACTTGAGTTTTACCAATTGACTTCAGTGTCTTCCTGGTGATAAACGAAGTTTATGTCAAAGGTGGTCATGCATAGCCCTGAGGTTTGATGTGCTTCACCGATAATATGGAGCAAGCACCTGAATCATCCTGTGTCGATTACATCCTGGAAACCTTTTTTTGTCTGTTGATGTTGAATGCAATGCAGTAAAGCCAGAGTGATATGACCAAGTTCAGGTGCTGTGATGTCCTGAAGAAAAAAATAGAAACGACAGTGCCTGTTAATGGTGGTTATGAACGTCAAGCTAGAATTATATATTTTTTTTATTTTTTTTAATTTTTTTATTTTTTTTAATTCATTTTTATTGTTAGACTTATTGGGGTGACATCTGTTAGCAAGGATTACATAGGTTTCAGGCATACAATTCAGAATTATATGTTTTTAAAATGAATCAGTCATTACAAGAGGAGACAATAAAATTTTTGAAATCATTCTAGAATAATTGCTATATGCTTCATTTTTTAATATCACTACGATACTTGTCTTGAGTCTCTGTATTGGGCAAGTGAAGGTCTGGTTGAATCTCTGTGCTTGTCACATTGAAAGACAGCTTGGGTAACATGCTGCACATGCTGATAGTCTGCTTGGGGTGTCTTTGCTTGTCAGGTACATGTCTGTTTGAGTGTCTGTGCTGGTCACATTGACTATCTTTCAGAGGTCGCTGTGCTAGTCAGGTTGAAGGTTTGTTGGGGGAACTCTGTGCTAGTTATGTTGGGGATCTTCCAGGAGTCTCTCTGATGGTCAGGTTAGGGGTCATACTGGGATTTATGTGCCTGGTCATGTTAAAGGTAATTCAGGCATGTCTGTGTCTTACTAAGGTTGAAGTTATGCCTGGAGTCTCTGTTGCACAAGTTGGGTGTCTGCTGGAAGTCTCTGTGCTGGTCAGGTTGGGGGTCTGTTTAAATCTCTGCTGGTGTTGTTGGGAAAATGGTAGAATACTCTCGTTTTCAGGTTGTGCATCAGTATGGGTCTCTTTGCTTTTCAGGTTCCAGGTCTGCTGGAGTCTCTGTTATTCTCACTTTGATTGTCTGCCTTGATCTCTGTGCTGGTCAGGTTACAGAAAGGCTAGGAGTCTGTGTTCCCAGTGAGGTGGGGATCAGTCAAGGGTCCCTATGCTAGTCACATTGTAGGTCATCTCAGGTCTCAGTGCCGACGAGATACAGGTACCTGGCCGGAAACTTACTGCTGCTCAGGTTAGGGGTCTTCTGGGTATCTCTGTGCTCAGTGACCTTTGGAGGCAGCCCTTTGTCTCTATCCTGGTCATGTTTGGGATTTGCTTGGGCCTCTGTGCTGGTCACGAGGATATGTGCTTGGGGATTTCATTTTGATCAGGTTGCAGGTCTGCTAGAGGTCATTTTCCTGTTCAGGTTGGAAATCTGTCAGATGTTCTTTGCTAGTCAATTTGGTGATCTGCTGGGTCTCTGTGCAGATTATGTGGTGTTTCTGCCCCAGTCTTTGTGCTGTTCAGAATGATGGTCTGCTGAAAGTCAGTGTGCTAGTAAGGGTTGGGGACAGCCTGGGGTCTCTGTGCTGGTCAGATTTGGTGTTTACCTAGGGTCTCTGTGTTTGCCTGGTCTGGTGTCTGCTGAGAGTAATTGCATTGGTAATGTAGGCAATCTTTCTGAGAACACGATGATATGTCAATTTAGGTATTTTGGGGCTCTCTGTGCTTGTCAGGTTGGGAGATGCACAGGGTTTCTGTGCCCAGTTGGGGTCTGTGTGCTGCCATATTTGGAAGCCTGCTGGTTTCTCTGTGGTGGTCACACTTAGAGTCTGACTTGGGTCTCTATGCTTGTCATGTTGAGGGTATGCATGTGGACTGTGCTGGTCAGGATGGAGGACAGATTGGATACTGTGCCTATCAGGTTTGAGGTCTGCTGGGACTCTTTGCGATGGTGAGGCTGGGGGTATGCCAAGAGTCTTTCTCCTAGTCATTCGGGGGTTCTGTCAGTAATGTTTATGCTGGTTAGGATGGGGATGTACTGGAGATCTTTATTCCTGGTCAGGTGGAGGTCTGCTTAGGATGTCTCTTTTGGTTTGCTTGAAGATCTGCTGGGTCTCTGCTGGTCAGATTAATTGATTGCTGAGTATGGTGCTTGTCAGGTTGAGTGCCTCCTGGGTGGCCCTTTCCTTGTTAGGTTCCAGGTCTGCAAAACTCCCTGTGCTTGGCATGTTGAGTTTCTGCCTGAGGTCTCTGTGTTGGTCAAGTGTGAGGTGGCTTGGGGGTCTTAGCTCTGCTCAGGTTGAGGTTCTGCTTGTGGTTCTGTGATGGACAGGTTAAAGTTCTCTGAAGTTTTCTGTGTTGATTAATTTGGTGTCCTGCTGGGTTTTTCTGTCCTGGTCAGGTTGGAGGCCTGCTGGGGCATCTTTGGTCAGGTCAGGTTGGGATTCTCTCTGGGTTCGCTGTGGTCGTGCGGTTTGAGGTCTGCCTGAGGTCTCTGTGCTGATCAGTTTTGAGTTCTGCCTGGTGTTTCTGTGCTGGTCAGTTTGAGGGTTTTCTCAGGGTCTTTGTATCCAGTCAGATTGCAGATTTCCCTTGGGTTTCTGTGCTTCTGAGGTTGAAGATTTCCTGGGGTCTCTGTGCTGGTCAATTTTAAGGTCTGCCTGGGATCTCTTTGCTGCTCAAGTTGGGTGTCTGATTCTGTGCTTGCCTGGCTCGGGGTCTGGTAAAGTCGGTGACATATCCAGGGTCTCTATGACATGCCAATTTCGGTCTTTCAGGGGTCCCTGTGTTTGTCAGGTTGGAGGTCTCCATGTCTCTGTGCCCACTCAGGTTGAGGGTGTGCCTGGTTTCCCAGTGTAATAAATTTGGAAATCTGCTGGTGTCTATGTGGTGTTTACACTTAGTGTTTGCCTCATGTTTCTATTCTGCGCATATTGAAGGTAAGCCCAGGGACTCTGTGCTCATCAGGTTGAGGTCTGTTTTGATCTCTCTGCTGGTCAAGTTGGGGGACTGATGGGGGATGGTTCCTAAAACGTTGAAGGTCTGCAGGGGATCTGGTCAGGTTCGACATCAAATGGTGGTCTCTGTGCTAGTCAGGTTGAGGATCTACCAGGTGTGTCTGTGCTTGTCAAAATTGGTGTTTCTCTGGGGAGTCTGTGCTGGTGAGGTTTGGGGTCTTCTGGGTCACTGTGCTGAATATGAAGTGTTATCCTGGTGTTTGTGAAACAAGTCATGTTGGGCATTTGCTAGTGATCTCTGTGTGGTTCAGGATGGAGGACTGTTTGAAGTCTCTGTGTTTGTCAAGTTGGTGGTATACCTGTGTTCTCTTCATGTTAGGAGTATTCTGGGATCCTCTGTGTGTGGGGAAATTTGAAGAGATGATCTGAAACTTGGCTGTTTTACTGAAGTATATGAAGGTGTGGATTCCAGAATATGGACCCTGCCTTGGCAGCACCATCTGTTTATGCAAGAGAAATGCACCTTTCTCACATCATCTCCAGACACTCAAGAACATGGAAATAATAATGAAAAAAGGTTTTCTTTCTTTGTTAACCTTGTTTCCTTAAGCGATTAATAAATACAATGAGGACCCCAAGGTTAGAGCTCTTAATCCTTAAAGCTCTGAGTCCCCTGTTCCCATCTTTCCTCTCTATCTTGTGCGTGTCTTTTCTTTATGTTCTATATTGCCCTTCATTTGCCCCTAGCCTTAGTCAAGCTGGACTTGACAAGTGGTGCCCAAAGTGGGGCCAGAATAGGGATAGGAGTGAAGGAAGTATCGTCTGTATGAAACAAAAATGGAATAATCATTGCAGTCTTGAATGGAAATATAGGCCTCGCAAGTCCTCTAAGGTACATAAATTCTTGGGAATTAAAACAGGAGAAATGTAGATAGTGTTGTAAAATATTGCCATTATTGTGCTTATTACAGCAATTGTTTAAAACTGACAGAGCTAAAGCTAGTGAAGGTAAGATTTTGGAATTGCTTAAAGTCATTGAAAAACATTGTTCATGGTTTCCTGCCTTGGCTTCATTAGAGTTAGGAAACTGGAATAAGGTAGGCAGGGAACTTAAAAAAGTTACATGTACAAGGGGATTCTTTGCCTGTTGTGGACATTAATTATATCAGTCTTGGAGCCTTTACAGACTGAGGATGAAGATAAAGAGAAGGAGGATAATGAGGAAAATTATAATGTGAAAGATGTACCTGAATTCAGTAAGGAAGGAAAAATATTCTTCCTAATGCTCCTTTTAAAAATCTGGAAATTCTGCTCCCTCCCCCACCTGCTCCTCCACCTCTCAGGTATAAATAAATCAATGCCCATCAACTGTAGAAAAATTAGAGGGCTTACAAGCTTTAGTTCAAAAACAATTTTAAGAGGGTCATATCAAAAAATCCTCTAGCCCCTGGAATTCTCCTATATTTACTCTTTTAAAAAAATCTAGAAAATGGAGATTACTAACAGATCTGAAGGATATAAATGCTGTAAATCAGTCTATGGGTGCCTTACAACCCTGTTTGTCATCTCCTTCTATGATTCCGAGATGTTGGCTTCTTTTAGTAATTGATTTAAGAAACTGTTTTTTTACAATACCTTTAGCCAAATGAGACAATGAAAAATTTGCCTTTTCAGTTTTTTCTGAAATTTTCCAAGCAAGATGCCTGATTATAGAGACTGTGTGTGATACAGTACACATTTATCAATAAGGAGCCAATGAACATATTTCAATGGAAAGTGTTGCCTCAAAGAATGTTAAACCGACCTAAAGAAACATATGGCGCATGAAATTCCTTGGATGAGATCACATAAACTCAATCCTAGATGTAACAATGGCACAATTAGTAAAATGCTGGGCAGAGCACTGAACACAGTGCCCACACGCTGGGTCTGATCTAGGACCAGTACCTTCCACTGATCATCTTGCTTGTGTCCCAGAATGATTCAGATGAATAGAAAATTTTAAATCATTACTTTTGTCATAGAACTTTCCAGGGCCTCTTGTTATGTTTAGTCATAGGTTTAAGTGCCTCATCTTGTCTTATGTGCTGAGTAGCCTCACTGTAGCTGCCAGTGTTACTACCTCCACATAAGACATTCCTGTGCTGGCCCCTTTACCTGAAGCTGGACAAAATTTGTGACAGGGTTTTAAAGTATATAATAGAATAGGATGAAATGATGAATGCCATGTCTAACACTGAGATATGGAAATTTCATGACTCTTCTGGTTCCCTTTGTCCCTATGTGTCTCCCTTTGCCCCTTTGTCTCTCTATCTCTATCTCTTGGACCCTGTTTCTTTCTGGACATATATCTTTCTGTTTGCCTCACTGTTTCTCTTTTTGTTTGTCCCTCTTTGTATGTCTGATCTGATTATATGGAAAGGCATGGTGAAGTATTACAATTTGCTCTATGAGGCAACAGTGCAAGCTAAAAATGTGGTCCAGAGGCAGTAAAGACTCTGACCCCTGTCTGAAATGATTCCTGCTAAACCCCCATGTGCGGTCCCACAGACAGTCTTTGCATATTGTGAGCCTCAGTTGACATTCAACCCAGACTCTCACTAGACTTTGAGGAAGAAGCTCCCAGCTCTGCCAAGCAAGATGCCTGATTATAGAGACTGTGTGTGATACAGTACACATTTGTTCTCATAATGTTGTGTTAAGAAAATGTGGCCATCCAGAATTTAAAGAGCACACACTTGCAGCCCAGGTCTTCTTACCTCCAATCTCTCTCCACACACCCTGACTCCTACTGAAATTCTTCCATACTAATATTTATTTCTGCCTGGAAGTCTTGGTTACTTTGAGCTCCCTCACACCGTACCACTGATTCTTGACTTTTGCCAGAATCACTCCACTTGCCCTTTGGTCAAAGCACAAATGTATCTATGGAGACCTTTCAAACACACCTAGGTTCTGTGGTCTTCCCTGCAGCGTTCACAGTTTTCTTTCACAAGAATTTTCTCTCTTCTGTGTCCATGTCAATCTCGAGGCTTTGAGCTGCTAGTGGGTAGAGACCATGTTAGTTTCATCAGCTTTGTATTTGGTAAAGGCAGCAGTCACCAAAGCTGATAATAGAAAAAGGTTTCAGAATGTCCTCCTTTCTGGGAGTACTTAAATTGTAAGGATGGATGCTAATAATCAATGATGAATGTTGCTCAGGGACAGAAAACACCCAAAATGACCTCTTGAGCTTCTTGATTCTTGCACCATTGACCACAGTGGGGACAGCTGGCTTCCTGGTGGTCAGCCTTGGTACTGCAGCCCCATGCAGGAAAGCTTGAAATTATAATACACTCCTATGTTTGGGGTCCTCAAAGCTCTCTGTACACCAGTGATTAGAACAAAAGGGATTGGGCCTACACATTCCATGGAATAGTTAGAAACCCAGAAGCCACCCTCATACCGTTTCTCTCCACTGTCCTGGTGTGTGTCCAGTTCAGTCACAAAGACTCTCACCAGAATCCAAACAATAACTTTGCTCAATTCAAAATGAAGATTATGTTTCCATACAATATTAGTCTTGACCCTGGTTTTTGGGTGAGTGTTTTTGTGCTCTGCCACATAGTACATGATGAACACCCCCCAAACCCAAACATCTCTTTCTTCAGGATGGCCTTTGGGGAGTGGAAAGCATCTTCCAGGAACATGGAGCAAACTGGGCCCTGATGGAGACCCAGAAACAACTGGCCCACCTGTAGGCTTTGAGACTCCTTCTGTCACCATGTCTTTGCACAACACCTGACAGAAAAGTAAGCTGAGGTCTTCACTTCTGAAGCCCTGACCCACTGAGGGTGTCTGCTTTTAGTGTCAGGTTGCTAGGGTGGATACATTAAACTCACAGCTTGTTCTTTCCAAGTGCTTAGGAATGACACTCATTAAGCCAGATTTTTGGGCACTTGTGGTTGCAGTGTTCAGCCCTGACATCTCTCATCTCCCTTTTATGGGACCTTGTAATGGTACCCAGAGACTGGGTGTTTCTGCACCATGTCAGAGCTTCCTCCAATGACTTTTCTCCACCTCTAATATTCTCCCTTGTGTGCACTTCTCTTCTGACTTCCAGCTGGAATGTCAGTGTATGCGTGATATGTGTGTGTGTGTGTGTGTGTGTGTGTGTGTGTGTGTGTGTTCATGGGTGTTTTTCCTACTGTATGTGGGAATACTGAGAGACAAAGGTCTTACATTAGAGGGTGCCACAAAGTTTTAGAGGTTTTCATTATCAAAGAAATCCCATGGATGTGCTGAGTTAAACCCCAAGGTCAGTTTTAAAGAATTATCATTGAAGTGCATACTGGAGAATTAGCAGGTGCTATGGTTAGTCATCTTGTGTGAAATAAAATCATGGCAATGGTCTGCCATAATACCATTAAAAAATAACAACACATTAGTTAGTATGTTGTTTTGTTCATAGTAATTACATGATCAGTACTAACTGACATTAGAATCTACTTTTTTAGTAAGATGCTGCATAGGACAGCAGTCTCAGAAACCAGGAGTGTCCTCCAAGCCTCAATGTGTGTGAGGGTTTCATACACAGACAAGAAAGTTTGTAGAAATAAAGAAAAATATCCTCGTGATTTCAAAGAAAACTGTGTACTTGCTGACAATGGTGGAATCTGGCTCTTCAATGTGACATATAAGATGGCATACGTGCACATGTAAAAACAGCTGAGATGAATTACTGAGGGCACAGATGTACTCACACTTCTCAGCATGACATTAGTTCCTAGCACAGTGCCAGACACTCCAGATATTGGGAGAACCCAGTCAAAATTCAGGTGTTGTGCTCTGACTGACAAGTAGAGTCCACCCTAAATGGGGACTTTCAAAATTGTAGTGGATGGAGAGCAAAAAAACCTAGTCTTGCCTTTACTAAGTTGCCTGGGTGGTAGAAATTTAGAGTTGGCTGAGCTCTCCTGTGTTTGTGTTGGAACTGTAGTAGCACACTGAATGAACTAGGACATGCTGCTATCAGAGCCTTGCAATTTTACCCCAGCTTCCCCACTTGCCTACAAGCCAGGGAGGAGTCATGGCTCCTATCTCAGCAGCCTGCTGGGCAGAACAGAAAACGTTATAGTTCCATGTGTACACTACAGTTCCAGCAAGCTTTTCTGTCACCCGCCCTAGAATTAGCACCAGTGGCTTCAATAATCACTCCTTTCTCTGTACCTTCAGAACAAATTCTTTAAAAGCACCATCTATTTTATTTTTTTAAATACTTTTCTGTTTTAATCTGTTTGTTGTTGTTGTTGTTGTTGTTGTTGTTGTTGTTGTTGTTGTTTTTGGTGTGTGGGTAGTTCCCTGGCTGGGAATCGAAACCAGGTCACAGATTTGACAGTGCCAGCGCTGAAGCCTTAAGCCACTACACTACCAGGGAACTCCCCTCTATTTTAAATGTTTGAGAGTGGTATGAGTCCTGGCATCCAGGGCTGTGGTTGTGGCTGAAGCAGGGAAACCAGGAAAAATGTCCTACGTATGTGATGAACAAGTAATGTATGCAGTTGAATTTGGTGCGATGTACGGTTTTGGAGATCCTGGGCCTTACCTGACAGTACATTTCTTGAGAGATGTGTTACTTTTCTCCAGAGCTCAGGAAGCAGTCAAGTTTCCAAGGGTGAGGTTGCTTAGGGAGCTTTCAGAGCTTACATTTTCAGACTCTTGGTTTTATAAAATGAAGGGGGAAAAGGCAATGAGAGAAAGGGCAGGGAGTAGGATATCAATTCTTGCTAGCTGCTTCTTTTTGAGACTGCGTATAGAGTTAGAATTTATGTTTGGCACTAAGAAAGGGGTTAATAATGGGATGTGATTTCTTGTAGTAGGAAAATTAGTCCATTTTCATTATGTGTCAGCACCTGGATCTGATTCTGCAAGAAAGACATGGATATCAGAAATATCACAATAATAATAAATGAAAAATTATAAGGGCCAGGACAGCAGGAGAAAGAAGTAGTGAAAGAAAGCATGAATTATTAGTCCATGAAAATGGTCTGTAGGGAAGAAGCAAGATGAAGACTGGAGAGGAGGTCCCTAAAGCCTCTACCAGGAAACACAATTGAACGACCGTTCAGGAGCCAAGAAAGAGGACCCTGAGTGACAAAACGGCTGTTGAGAAATCCACAAATTGCAAATAAACACCTGAAGGTTGGAGAGAAGGGGGTGAGTCAGGGAAAGGGAAGGGAGCAGAGACTACAACAAGTTCCAAGTAGTGCAGCTCGGGGGAGAGGAGAGGCCACTGGGGAGCTGGGCTTTGGAGCTGCATGATAGGGACGGAGTTTGGGAGCCAGCCTCTGGAACTTTTGAGTGGTACAAGAGCTGAGTGAGGACACTGAACTGCATAGATGACACCCCAGATCTAAGCCCCCTGGAGACCTACACAGTACTGCAGTTCCTGATCCCAGTGCGCTGCAAAGGCGACCCTGCTGTCTCAGGCTAGGCCCACAGCTTCAGACTTATGGAGCGTGCACTTCCTTGTACACCCCAGGGTTCTGAAAGCTGTGTGAGCCCATAGACATCCAAATGCTGAATCAGGCCTGGAAAGAATGACTTATTTGATAGCATTCACCCAAGCCAGCAGAAACAAGCCTCAGAAAAGCTTCCCCAGCAAAGGGCAGAAGGCAGAGCCACCCTTAGAGGGCCTTTTTTTGGCCTCTCCACAGAATATATGCAAATAGTCTCCAAACAAAGCAAGAGATCAGAAAGAAGAAACAGTTTTCTCTCCCCCAAAACTTGATGCCCAGTGCCACCTAGTGTCTGCCCTAGAGCAAGACACCACAAAAACAAGGATCTGGGCACTGAACATAAAGCCCTCATGTCAAAGACGAAGAATCCAGTGGACAGGGATGAATTCCTTAAAATCTAAAACTCCTCAGAAAGAACAGGAAATTTACCCAGAAGATAGCTTGTCAGAATTGGAAGGGTCAGATTTAAGTGACGGAGAATTTAAAGCAGTCATTCTAAAGGCTGTGAGAGAAATGAAAACCTATTGGCAGAACACCATAGTTGAGATAAATAATATAAAAAAGGATATAAACGACATAAAAAAGGAACTCTGTGAACAAAAAGAACAATTTAACAAAGGAATTCAAAACATAAGAAAGATTGAGACAGAAATACGAGAAATAAATAACATGATAAAAGAAGTGAGAATTAAAATAATTGCCATAGGAAACAGAACCAACCAGATGGAGGAAAGAATTAGTGATATTGAAGAGCAGAATATGAAAACAGCTCAAAAAGAAGAAGAGAGGGAATATAGAACCAAAAGGATTGAAAGAAATCTGCAAGAACTATCTGACTTCATCACAAAAACAACATCAGGATAATAGGAATAGAAGAAGAGGCAGAGCAATTTACAGAGAGCATATTCAAACAAATCATTGAGGACAATTTTTAAAACCTATGGAAAGATCTGGAACTCCAACTTCAAGAAGATAGCAGAACCCCCAGATACCTGGACCCCAACAGTTTTTTTGCAAGACATATGGTACTAAAGGTGTCCAAAACTAAAGACAAAGAGACAATTTTCAAGGCAACCAGGGAAAAAAGAACTATAAACTTTAGAGGAAAACCCATCAGGCTGGCATCAGATTTTTCAACAGAAACTCTACAAGCCAGGAGAGAGTGGAATCCAACATTCAAAAATTTAAAAGAGAAAAACATCCAGCCAAGAATAAATTATCCAGCAAAATTAACTTTCAGGTATGAAGGTGGAATAAAGAACTTCTCAGACACACAGAAGCTGAGGGAATTTGCCAGCACGAGGCCAGCACTCCTAGAAATACTGAAGGAGGCTTTTGAGCCTGGAACAAAACATCAGGAAAAAATGGAACAAATTTGGAGCAACAAGAAAGAAACAAAAACAAACAAACACACAAACAAATACAAAGAAAGAAATGAGTAATGGCCACAGGAAATCTTCACATATCGGTAATCACTCTAAATGTTAATGGACCGAACTTACGAATAAAAAGACACAGAGTAGCAGACTGGAAAAAAAAAAACAGAATGCATCCATATGCTGTCTCCAAGACACACACCTCAGTTGAAAGGGCAAACACAGACTCAGAGTGAAAGGATGGGATAAAATACTCCAAGGAAATGGTAACCAGAGAAAAGCAGGAGTGGCCATACTGATATCTAATGAAATAAACTTCAGGTTGAAAAAAGTACTAAAAAACAAGGATGGATATTACATAATGATAAATGGCACAATGCAACAACAAGAAGAGTTGACACTAATCAACATATATGCTCCCAATCAGGACGCACCAAAATATGAAAAGAAACTACTAACAGACTTGAAAGGAGAAACTGATGAATACACAATCGTAGTGGGAGACTCAAACACCCCACTAATAGCCATGGGCAGATCATCCAAACAGAAAATAAATAAGGAAATAACAGATGTAAATGACACATTACAGTAATTGGATATAATTGAGATTTACAGGACACTTTATCCAGCAAAAAGAGACTACACCTTCTTTTCTAGCATACATGGAACATTCTCAAGGATAGACCACATGCTGGACACAAAAGTAGCCTCAGCAAATTCAAAAACATAGAAATCATACCAAGTGTATTCTCACACCACAAAGCTTTGAAATTGGAGATCAACTGTAAATGGAAAGCAGAAAAAAGCACATATACATGGAGATTAAACAACAGCTTATTAAAAAAAGGACTGGATAAAAGAACAAATAAAAGATGAGATCAAAAAATATATAGAAACTAATGACAATGAAAATAAAACGTATCAGAATTATTGGGACACAGTGAAAGTGGTAATAAGAGGGAAATTTATATCATTACAGCCTATCTTAAGAAACAAGAAAAATCAGAAGCAAACATCTTAGCATCCCAACTTAAAGAACTCAAAAAAGAAGAGCAGACAAAACCCAAAGTTAGCAGAAGGAAAGAAATAATAAAAATTGAAGCAGAGCTAAACCAATTAGACAACAGAAGGACAATAGAAAAAATTAAAATAACGAAGAGCTAGTTCTTTGAGAAAGTCAAAAAATTTGACAAACCCCTGGCAAGACTAATCAAAGGATGAAAGGAAAGAACACAAGTATCCAAAATTAGAAATGAAAGGGGAGAAATTACCACTGATACCACACAAATATAAAGGATTATAAGAAAATATTATGAAGGACTTTATGTCATGAAATTTAACAACCTAGAAGAAATGGACTAGTTTCTAGAAACTTATAGTCTACCAAGATTGAACCAAGAAGAACAGGATAATCTAAATAGACCAATCAATATCAAAGAGATTGAAATGACTATCCATAATCTCCCTAAAGACAAAAGCCCTGGACCAGATGGTTTCACCAACGAGTTTTGCCAAGCATTCCAAGAAGAATTAACGCCTATCCTCCTCAGACTCTTCCAAAAAATTGAAGAGGAAGCAATATTTCCTAACTCATTCTATGAGGCCAACAGTACCATAATACCAAAGCCTGGAAAGACCACATAAAAAAAGAAAACTATAGACCAATGTCTCTGATGAACACAGATGCAAAAATCCTGAACAAAATTTTAGCAAACAGAATACAACAATGCATCAAAAAGATCATACATCATGATCAAGTGGGATTCATCCCGAGAGCACAAGGATGGTTCAATATATGAAAATCAATCAATGTGATACACCACATAAACAAAATCAAAGACAAAGACTATATGGTCATTTCAATTGATGCAGAAAAAGCTTTTGACAAGGTACAACATCCATTTATCATCAAAACACTAATCAAAATAGGTATAGAAGGAAAGTATCTCAACATAATCAAGGCCGTATATGACAGACCCTTGGTTAACATCATACTGAATGGGCAAAAGCTGAAAACTATTTCCCTAAAATCAGGAACAACACAGGGATGTCCCCTGTCACCACTGTTATTTAATATACTACTGCAAGTTCTAGCCACAGCAATCAGGCAAGAGAAAGGAATCAAAGGTATCCAAACTGGGAAAGAAGAGGTCAAATTGTCACTATTTGTGGATGACATGATCCTTTACATAAAAAATTCCAAAGATTCCACCTGGAAACTATTAGAAATAATTAACGAATATAGTAAATTGCGGGATACAAAATCAATGTACAAAAATCAACAGCATTCCTTTCTACAAACAATGAATCCTCAGAAAATAGAAATGAGGGAGTCAATTACTTTTGCTATCACAACAAAAAGAATGAAATACCTGGGAATTAACTTAACAAAGAACGTGACAGGCTTATACACAGAAAACTATAAGACACTTTTGAAAGAAATCAGAACAGACTTTTAGAGGTGTGAAAATATCCCCTGTTCATGGATAGGAAGACTTAACATTGTTAAAATGGCCATTCTGCCCAAAGCAACCTACAGATTTAAAGGAATACCCATCAAAATCCCACAATCATACCTTCATGAAATAGATAAAAGAATTATTAGATTTATATGAAACCATAAAATACCTCAAATTGCCAAAGCAATACTACATAAAAAGAATAAGACTGGTGGCATTACACTTCCTGACTTCTATTTATATTACAAAGCATCAATAGTCAAAACAGCTTGGTACTGGAAGAAGAGAAATATAGACCAATGGAATAGAACTGAAAACCCAGAAATAAACCCCCAAATTTATGGACAAATAATTTTCGATAAAGGTGCAAAAAACATACAATGGGGAAAAGGCAGCCTCTTTAGTAGGATGAGCTGGAAAAATATATGCAAAAGAATGAACCTGAGCTGTGAACTCTCTCCATATACAAAAATTAACTCAAAATGGATTAAAGACCTTCATATAAGACCTGCAACAATAAACTGTATAGAAGAAGGCATTGTTACTAAACTTATAGACCTAGGACTCAAGGAAGACTTCATGAACCTGTCCTCAAAGGCAAGGGAGGTAAAAGCAAAAATAAATGAATGGGACTATATCAAACTAAAAACCTTCTGCAAAGCAAAAGAGACCTTTAACAAGGCAAAAAGACAGACAACTGAGTGGGAGAAAATATTTGCAAATGTTGCATCAGATAAGGGTCTAATATCTGAAATAAATAAAGAACTAATAAGACTTAACAACAAAAAAACAACCCAATTGAAAAGTGAGCAGAAGATCTAAACAGACACTTCTGCCACGAAGAAATACAAATGGCCAGCAGATATATGAAAAATTCCTCATCCTCATTAGCTATCAGGGAAATGCAAATCAATACTATAATGAGATACCCCCTCACACCTGTGATAATGGCTATTATTAACAAGACAAGGAATAACAAGTGCTGGAGTGGATGTGGAGAAAAAGGAACTCTGGTACACTGCTGGTAGGAGTGCAAACTGATACAACCACTGTGGAAAGTAGTGTGGAGGTACCTCAGAAAATTGGGAATGGAGCTACCATTTGACCCAGCAATCCCCCTTCTGTGTATCTACCCAAAAGACTTGAAAACCTTTGTCCACAAAGACTTATGTACCCCAATATTCATTGCAGTTGGTGTTCACACTGGTCAAAACATGGAAACAACCAAAGTGCCCTGTGACAGATGACTGGATAAAGAAACTGTGGTACATATACACAATGGAATATTACTCAGCTGTAAGGAAAGATGAAATATTGCCATTTGCAAAAAAAATGGATGGACCTGGAGATCATCGTGCTTAGTGAAATAAGTCAGTCTGAAAAAACAAGGAACTGTATGACTTCACTAATATGTAGAATATAAAACTGAAAGCAAGGAAAAAAGAAATGAAGAAAACAATAACTCATGGACAAAATCAATAGTTTAATGTTTACTTGCAGATGACTAAGGTAGGGGCAAAGGGGAGTGGGTGGGAGAGGAGGGAGGGTAAGCTAAACATAAGGTGATGGAAAGAGAACTACACTGGGTGGTGAACTTATACAACAAGTTGACAATGCACTGTAGAATTGTATGCCTGAAACCTATGTAATCCTTGCTAACAGATGTAACCCCAATAAGTCTAACAATAAAAATGAATTAAAAAATAATAAATAAATAAAAAATTACTTGAAAAAGAAAGAAAGGAAAAATAATATATATATATATATATATATATTTTTACTCTTCTTCCCCTTCATTCTACAATTTTATGGAACACCTAGTATATTTGCATCAGGCTGGCTTTGGAATGCACACTACCTGTGGAAGATTATTATTTCTTGATCCCACATCATATCTTAATAAACTGAGTTTACTGCTAACTGTTCTCATAAAAAACAAATGTTTGGGATGGTTTTACATTTGAGGTTCATTATATTTCTCATACATTCTCTAATTTTGTCTTGTCTTATTAAAATAGAAAAATATTTCCTTTTAAGTAGACACTAATTCCCCCCCTTAGCAGCCATAAAATCATCTAAACTGAAGAAACCTAAGAGGATTGGTTCAAGGTCAATACTGTTGCTCCCTGCTGCCTAGTACCCTTGCCATGCCTCCTGAACCAGTTGAGACAATTGCCAGTTTGGGGAGCTTTTCTTTTTATTGTGGCACCTGGAATCCACACAGTCCTCAATTCTCTGGTAAGTAGAGATATCTGTTCTCCTTCCTGAGTTTCTCTGACTCACTTCTCATGATTCTCAGCTATCAGTCTTCCAAAGTCCTAGAGCTAGGCCAGAGAATTTCTTGGGCTTTGTCCTTTGTCTCTGACAAGGATGGGGATACCCAATTGATTTAGGAGTCATTTTTCTTGATCTTTCTCTTCTGACGTGTGAATGTCCTTTCAACTGAGTTCTACCATGTAGGACTTAGAGACTGTTACTTACCTCTCTTCAGATCATGGAAAACACTCAATCTGTTCCCCATAAAAATACCCATTTAAGTTGCCTTCTGCACAATCTTAACCATTAAGTTCAGTCTGAAGACCATTGAATCAAGCACGTTTTCTTTTATTGTAATATATTGTGACCACAATATAAACTGGACAACAGCTCACACTGGCAAGAGAATGGAACTTTGTATTATGCTGAGCTCAATCAACAATTGGACCGCAAAAATTTCTGTTGATGCAATAGAATGTGGTCTAAAATTCCCCATGTTCAGATATTTTTTGAATTCTGCACAGGACCCTCTCTCTGTCAGTCTTGCTCCACCTATTGGATTCCCTTGAAATACTCTAAAACTCCAGACTCAAAGCCCAAACAGGGACTGCTAAGCCTCCTCCACTGGACTCATTACCAGAAACCCCCATGCCTGTTCCCACCTCTTTTGATTTGTGTTCCTGTGGACCATTGTCCTTCCTCGCCATTAGATTTTTTGAATCCTCCTGAATACTCAGGCCTGAAGGCCTTTAGTCACCCTGATTTTACCCCTGCCGGTTCTCAATCTTTGCCTACCCATGCTCTGCCACCTGCCCCAGTTCTTCCCTTTAAGTTGTTGGCTGGTGCTGTGGTCTTAGTTTTAGTTTACATTTTTTTCTTTCTATATGACATCTCTGATTGAAGAATGCATTGGATTCTACTCTACTCACCCCTACATTTACACTAAGAAATTTAAGTATCTCACTCAATCCTATGATCTTTACATTATTGTCTTTTCTATTCTATCTATTTTTTCCTTTTTTTAATTCATTTTTATTGTTAGACTTATTGGGGTGACATCTGTTAGCAAGGATTACATAGGTTTCAGGCATACAATTCTACAGTGCATTGTCAACTTGATGTATAATAAGTTCACCACCTAATGTGACTTCTCTTTCCATCATCTTATATTTAGCTTCCCCCCTCCTCTCCCACCCCCTCCCTTTTCTCCCCTCCTAACCCACTTGTCCCCAAATAAACAAACTATTGTGTCCATCGGTTATTTGTTTGTTCATTTCTTTTTCTTTGCTTTCAGTTTTATATTCCGCATATGAATGAAGTCATATAGTTCTTTGTTTTTTCTGTCTGGCTTATTTCACTAAGCATGATGATCTCCAGGTCCATCCATTTTCTTGCATATAACCATGAAGTAAGAGAAAGAGTGTGGCTCAATGTTCAAGCTCATGCTGATAAGTTGCATAGACAAAATCAGGCTCAACCCATGGAAGGGCAGAAATTTTTTGAGGATGCAGGATGTAAGTACTAGGATGAGACCCTGGGTCCTAGATGCATGAACTATATTATTACTTGCCTTTACATGGCAAAACTTTAACTGCCAATTTTGAAAAGCTAAAAAAGATCATCCAGCTCTACTTTTTTTCTGGGGTAACTGAAACCCTCCAAGAATATACTAATGGAAATCCCAACTCCCAGAAGGGACTTATTCTTCTCCACATATATTTTATTTCTCAATTGGTACCTGTATTCAGCATAACCTTTAGCAGCTGGAGGAGAACACTGGAACCCCAGAGA
The DNA here is from genome assembly GCA_004026885.1 of Lyroderma lyra. Taxonomy (NCBI): domain Eukaryota; kingdom Metazoa; phylum Chordata; class Mammalia; order Chiroptera; family Megadermatidae; genus Lyroderma; species Lyroderma lyra. The sequence goes on from PVJL010008824.1 coordinate 26,758, forward strand.
GAGAGTTTTTAAACTTTGCTTTCAAGGTATTCAACAATCAAAATGAGGAACAGAAATTACAGAAAAAAGGCAAGATCAGACCAAATATCAGATGCTTGCCACTGCTGTTAACAAGCCCTCTGGGGGAGAGGCAACGCAGGCTACAAAAAGACTTAGGGCTTCCCTATGTCTTTGTTTTAAATTTGACAATACTGGCCTTTGGGCAAAGCAATGCCCACACTTAAGACTTCTCTGGAACCATGCTGGTTCTATAAGCAGTATGAACATTTTAAGGTAGACTATAGCAGGACTCCATCCTGTTTTCAGAGGTCTGCAGAGCCTCTAGTTTTGTTTCTGCCAACCCTGTTAGGTGTTGCTGTTGAAGAATGATGGTGTCTGGGCCCGACAACCCTCACATCTATCAATCCATCAAAGCCTTTGGTAAACTCGATAGTAGAAGTCAAGCCAATTTATTTATTTATTAATTTATTTTAGGCACAGGGGGTATATATGGGGCCTTACCTGAATATACAGGTACAACCTATCCCTCTCAGGTCTTTATTGTAAGGTTGTTGGAGTAGTGTCTCAACCACTAGCTACTCCACTTCTCACTTGATACTATGAAGACACATTGTTCACCCACATTTTACCAGTACACACTACCTGCCCCACTGTGTTGAATGGATGAGATATTTTGTCCAAATTTTGAGCATTGCTACTCTTCTAGGCTTATGAGCACAGGCAACCTCTCTCTTACTTCTCCTTTCCTAACCCTTTTGGTCTCCAATGTCTGTGGAGAACCTCTTTTTCTCTTCCACCTATTAAGGTTACTCCTATAGTCTGAAATATTTCTATTCTCTCTATGGCTAGCCACCACCCTTCTGTAAAGCTCCAAATCAAAGATGGCTTTTATTACCATTGCCAATTGCAATATCCTATCCTCTTGGAGGGAAAAAGAGGTCTTCAACCTATCATAACTCTCCTCTCTCAATGTCTCCTTCGACCATCAATTTCCCCATATAACACTCATCATCTGTTTTAAAAAAAAATCTTGATGGACTTAACAGCTTGTCCAAGATCTTTGCTTAATGAATTAGACTGTATTTCTTATACATTCAGTAGTTCCTAACCCATACATTACACTCTCATATTACTCATGTCACCATCTAGGTCTTAAAGACACGTTCTTCACTATTCCTTTACATGTTAATTCACAAGATCTATTTGCCTTCAAGTGAATTAATCCCAACACTCCTTCCTCTCAACTGCTCACATAGACTGTTTTACCACGGAGCTTTCAGAATAGCCTTATTTCTTCAGCCAGGCCTTCACTGCATAACCTGATGAAGCTTGACCTTTTACTCAGTACTATAGTACAATATGTAGATAATCTGTTGCTTTGTAATTTCTTACAAAAACTATCTGATTAATACAATATTCACCTTCTCAACTTTCTTGCTGAGAAAGAGTACTGGATATTTCCTTTTAAGTCTCAAATATTTCATTCTGAGGTGACATATCTATGAAGTCCTATCTTCCCCCAGAGGAAGGCCCTTACATCTGATCACAAAACTCTCATTACCTCCTTAAAGCATTCCAGGGCTAAATAGGAAATACAGGCAATCCACATATAATACTGTGCTTCTATACCACGGGTCAAGAATTGGAAGAAACCCTCATACAACATGACTTCCCAGAACACAGCTTCCTTCTAACAACTTTAAAAAATTAGTGAAAATCCTGAACAACATGGAGCATAATAACGGGTTTTAAGATCACACATCTCATTTTCAAAAAGGGAACTCACACAAAAACATACAATGTAATAAGAGCTTGTAAGAGCAAAAATATCTCATTTAAAATGTTCAACTTTAGCATGGATGTTGTATCAGATATGACAGCAAAATTTTAAAATTAGAATTTTAAATCCATTTTGATTATGAAGTATTACTTACATACATTTCAAACTTTGTGTTAATTTTTTATTACATTACACAGGTGAAAATTGCCTTAATAAAAATAATTCTCATAAATATATAACAGTATTTTTAATAGTGTTTGACACCTATCCCATACTTTATCCTACTTCTCTGCTTCCTATAACAGTAATTTATATAACACAGCATTTCTAGAAACCTAACAGTCATGTTGCATGGAGGTTACCTGTACTTTCTTTTCTTAAGTTCACTGGATATTTTTGCAAAACCCTCCTTAGAATATTTATGGGCAGGTTGAGGGATGTATATGTATTTTGTTAAGTGAGGATTCATCACTGGTCCTTCAGGAGCACCTGGTCTGGGGAAAATTACCAGCTGTCAATCAGACCTCAGAACGAGGCTGGGGCCAGGTTAGAAGAGGCTGTGGGTGAGCACTGTGTGTATTAGTTCTGCAGAGGGAAGTTTTGGCCAAGCAAGAACAAAGATAAGAGTGGCCAGAGAAATTTCTAAGACAGCAAGTACAAGGAGTTTGCTCTGACTAGTGTACTGGGGTTGAAGGGCAACTAAAGTGTCAGATCTCAGGAGGCCACAAAATATAAGGCTTAATATTTGGACTTTCACACTGAAGCAGAGGGGATGTTAGTGGAATAGAGGTTCCATAGCAATGCACCACCTACTAAGCAGGAGTGATTTATTGTCACAATCTGGAGGTTACATGTCCAAAGTGGATGTGTAAAAAGAGTGGGTTTGCTCTGATGTAGGCAATGTCTTGGACATGTGGAAGCCTGGGACTTCTACTTCCTTTTGAAAATAAAGGTAAAAATTACTTCATTTTTCTAAGAGCAAATGAAAAATTGGAATTAAACTAGGGGTGTGCTTGGCAATATGTGAAGTCATTAATAACTTCCATTATCAAGAATGTTCACTCACCTCCTGCAAATTTTGTACCTGGAAGGACCCCCTGGTTTTATTACAGGACCCCGGACAAGCAGGCTCTGATAACTTTGCCCTCCTGGGTCACAGCTCATAATGCTGCTGAGAGGCCCTGTGGACTCTGGTTAACGAAAAAAAAAAATGGAGCCAAATTCTTCCCATGGCAAAATAGTCACTGATATGTTTCCCTGGACAATTATCTAGGCCATTTCTCAATGTATATTTTATTTATCTTATTTATTTTTTATCATTTTCAGAAAAAATTCCCTCAGAACATGTATATACTTTAAGTATTCTTTATTCAACTTGCTAAGCAGACCCAGAAGGAGAGACTTTACTCCTTAGAATCCATTATCACAACTTTTCTACAAGTCTTATCATGTTAAAGAAAGTTCATTTTGGAAGCTTCTTACAGCTGGACTCAATCATTAATTATATCCAGAATTTAGAAAATGAGCATTATCAATGAGGCATTCATGCTGTATAAGAAGCTCCTACTATTCTCTGCCACATAATAGGGGCTTATTAAGTGCTTGTCAAATTAAAGACTTAAACCTCGGCACGGATTTCTCTCTTTCTCTCTCTCTCTGTATGGGTGTGTGTCTCTGTGTGTGAATGCGTGTGTGCACATACTTCCTTGCATGCTTGTGTGTGTGTGTGTGTGTGTGTGTGAGAGAGAGAGAGAGAGAGAGAGAGAGAGAGAGAGAATTTGGAGAGAAGAAAAATCACTTAGAGTCACTGGATTAAAGTAAAAACCAACACCATTAAATTGGAAGTGGAGGTTAAAGACAGCTTAGGAGCAAAGGCCTCAATATAGGTGTATAAACATCACTACTGTGAACTGAGGCCCTACTATGAGCCAGACACTTAGCTTACTGCATCACATGTATGATTTGCTCACAGACCTGCAAGGTTTGTCATCTCCATATTCAAGTAAGAAAATGAGCTGGGAGAGGACCGTGCCACAAAAGATAAAAACAGTGAGTGGCAGCCAGAATTGGGGGACCCAGGGCTGTCCCATGGCAACAATGTCTTTCCAGTAACAGGTTTCCTGTCATGACCCACCTCCATCAGCAGGCAGAACTGTCTTTCAGCTGAGGGTACTGGCTTTTTCTCTGTCTCTGATACTTTGAGGTGTGTTTGTTCATGAATATCACATTTGGAGAGAGAAGATTCTAGTCCCATGTATTGCCCAAGTAGCCAGAAGATCCAGCATAGTGGCCCCAGACTGTCCCCAGAGGGAAGTGGTTTGTTGAAAATCCACAGACCACTAGTGTGCTGTCATTACCATAGACTAAACATGCCTTACTTCCATACGCACATGATCACACATGACTTTTTGTGTCTGGATCAGCATCTGGCTGGAGATGGTGCCTGTTGCAGGATAAAAACTTGCCTTTTTCATCTAATTCAGTCACAATCTCCAGTGGTGTTCACAGCCAGAAGTTGTGGGAACTTTGCTTCTCACACTGGCACCCTGGGCTGGAAGCCTAATGTAGGGCTGGGACAACTCAATCTTGAGGAGAGAACGTGACAACTAAAATATTCCTTCCAAACCTTAGCAGGCACCATGAGGGCCTCTCAAAATCTTGTTTTGTTCCCTTTTCTTTAATCTCCATCATAATAATAACTATTCACAGCTACTGAGCCATTTGCCTTGCTCAAACCCGCTCCTAACTTTTTGGAGTGTATTTTCTCTTCAATAAAGTAACTCTTTGTTTCACTTCTAAAAAATAATAATAACTATTTTCTTTTTACTAATTTTAAAACTATTTCCATTGATGTACTGATGAGATACAATAAGTTTTATCTATTTTTAGATGCTGCAAGTCTAAGTACCACACCACACATATACCAAGCTCAACAAGATGGCAAAGACACATGTCAAGGCTGATCATTGCTATTTCCACAGCAGGTCCCACAGAGAGCATGGAAATTTACTCTGGAAAAGATGTCATATCCAGTCTCAGACAAGTCTTAAGTTAAAGACCATAAGTAAAAAAAAATTAGACCCATGCTCACTTTTATTTTCTTAAGACTTTTAAATTGTAAATGGATTTTCAATTTTCTCAAACAGCTTACTCCTACTTCAAGCAAACATGATATAAATAATTTACTTAGTCCATTAAGATGGAGTATTGATTGGGTTATGTTTGCTAATATAAATTAAATTTAATAATTTTAAGTGCATTTGGTCCATAGTGTTTTGTTGTCCTTTGGTTGGGTTTGAGTTTGATGTTTTGCCAGCTTTAAAAATGATTTAAAATTCTTTCTCTTCTACCTCCTTCTTCTGATCAGAAAGTTTTAGTATTACTCAAGTACTTCTTTCTCAAATTGTTGGAAATCTGCTATTGAAATTATAGGGCTAAATGAACATCTGCAGGAAGGTGGTTAATTCTCTAAATACTTCATTTGTTCCTTTTTAACAGGTCTATTTAGAAAGTTTGCATTCTATTTGGTTCAATTTAGGTGACATGTTTACTTTTCTAGATTATTTTATTTACATACAGTACAGGAAATGTTGCCTTTATCTATTTTTTACTTCCCTCATAAAAGTAATAACTTATCTTTATTATTCTCTATTATTAATGGTTCATCGTTTTTACTTTTTGTTGGTCTTTGATATTCAAAAACAACTCTGGAATTTAGTAATTGTGCTTTTTCTGTTTCTACATAAATGATTTCTCCCATATTACATTAATTTTTCTGTTATGTGTCCCTTAAATTTATTCATTTTTATTTTGTAGTTTTATATTTAATTATTAATTGATGCATTTTTATTTATGTTTGCTAATCAATGTTAGAATATATGGGGGGTTCTCTTTTGTTGTAGTGGCTAAGCTTTGGAGCTCACACTGCCACAGCCTGAGTTCATTTCTCAACCTGGGAACAAACCAGGGAACAAAAAAGAATATATGTCATAGAAAAAATTTTGAATGCTTTTACAAACTAATTCTGTGGATTATGGTATCACGTTTTCATTGTTATGTTGACATATTTTACACTTTTAATAGTGAAGTTCTGATTAATTCTTAAAATACTGTTAAATGGAAGTTTCTTAATGTTTTTTATAAAAGGCTTTTATGGTTGGTTTTACTTTGTAATATATATTTATTTAAAATTTCTGGGTTGTTCCAATGCATTCTTTAACATTTCTACTTAGTAGATATCTAGTGAGGCTTTACTTCTAACCTAATAAAGGGCTGATTTTTAAAGACTGCTACATGAACACTTGAACATGTTTACATATTTTATGTTTCCATGGCATATAATTAGATATGCATTAATTACATTCACCTTAGTAAGTATATTATTTAAGTCTTATATATTGTGATGTATTTTGTCTATTTTTATCTCTTATGTAATGATTGCAGTGAATTAATCTTCTGTCACTGTTATATTTCTGTTTATCCACATTATGAGTTTTGGTTTCATAAATGTTGATTTCAAATTATTTGGAGCATAAACCTGAGATTTGTTCTTGCTTAAATTCAAATAATGGTCCTATCACATATTAAGAGTGGTTTCAGTTGTGTTATTTTACTGAGTTGAGCTTCCCTTATCCGGAAAATGGGATAATGATCCATACATTGTGGAATCATGACGTAATTTGGGAATAATACCTGTGAAGTACCAGGTTCATGGAAATGCCAATGAACTGCTGTGGCTTTAATTGTCACTGTCACTATTCTTGTACTCCATTAGAAAACATAATGGTTAGCTTCCATAGAGAAGGTGTGATTACCCGTGCAGTTTTCAAATGATTTCTGTACCTCTCTGAAGGACATTTAGGTAAACGCATTTAACACAAACACTACTTTTTATGTCATGATGCCAGTTTGACAGTGTTATTCTTCATTTTACTGCTAATTTGTAAGCTGTCATTACCTTCACTACTTCTGCAGTTACTATTGCTTATACATCCATAATTCTACTTTTCTGCTACTTCTAATGTGTCTTACAATACAACTGTTTCTCCTGGTGTTCTTACTGTATTGTACCTACTGAAATCATGGTTCATGAATTACAACTATTTATGAGCATTTTAGTATAAAGGAAAATAATACCAGAAGTGGGATGGTTGAGGCACAGTTCTAGTTTTTCCATAAATTCAAATATATTACTTGATCACTGTGATAATTGCCCTTAATCTGGAAGAAAATGATATCAGTGCTTCCAAAGTTTCCTCACAGTGTTGTTATTAGGTTCAAATGACATAATGTTTGTGAAAGCCCTGCAAAGACTCTAAGGCACTAGAGGATTTTAGGGATTATAAGATCCTTGTGTCTGTCTTTGTTTGTTCCTGAAAAACCTGGCTTGTGCATGTATGTGAGAGAGAAGGGGTAAAGAATGAGAGAATGGAGAAAGAGAGGAAGGGGTAAATACTGACAGCAGATTATAGAATGAAATGTCTCAGTTTCTACATGTGGTCCTTGTCCAAATGTGTTAATGCAGAGAAAGGATCATGCTGGGATTCAGATTCTGGAGCTGACTTAATTCTGCTCCTTCTGTAGAGAGAAAGCAGGTTTATAGGGGTCAAATTGTAAGTAACAATTTTCTTTAAGAACATGGAATTTCAAATTTTCAAGATAAAAATAAATATTCATAGATACAATAATCTAGCTTCGACACAGCAAAAGCATCAGTAAAGAAAAAAAGCCACCAAATGAATGAGAAAAATATATGAAAACAATGCGTCTGATAAGGGGCTAATATCTATAATATATAAAGAACTTATGCAACTCAAAAACAAATAACCAAGCAATCCAATTAAAAAATGGCAAAGAACCTGAACAGATATTTCTCTCCTGAATACATGCAAACAGCAAACAGATATGTAAAGAATGCACACCTTCACTAGCTTCTAGGGAGATGCAAATCAAAACCACAATGATACTACCTGTTAGAATGGATATTATCATCCAGACAAGAAATAAGTATTGTTGGAGAGGCTATGGAGAAAAACTCTCATATACTGATGGAAATAATGCAAATTGGTATAACTGCCATAGAGGGCAGGATGTAAATTAAGAATAGAGTCACACTCAATGTCCCAGAAATTCTTTTCTGGGTATCTATGCCCCAAATTTGAAAACCTGATTCCATAATGATATATGTATCATAATGTTAACTGCAGCACAGTTAATGGTGGCCAAACCATAGAAACAACCAAAGTGTTTTTGATAGAAGACTGAATAAAAACGTGTGGTACATATACATAGTAAAATATTACTCAGCCATAGAAAAGATGACATACCACAATTTGTGACATGAATGGACCTTTAGTTCATCATGTTAAGGAAAGTAAGCCAAACAGAAAAATATTAAGAATCATATGACTTTACTAATATTTAGAATATAAAACTGAAATCAACAAAGAAACAAAAACTCATGGACACAATACATAGTTTAGCTGTTACCTGAGGATAAGGGGGAAGTGGTTGAGGCATCAACTATATGATGATGGAAGGAGAACTGACTCTAAGTAGTGAAAACATAATGCAACAGATAGAATATACATTGTAGAATTATACACAGAGACCTCTGTAAGGTTTACTAGCCAAATTCACCCCAATAAATTTAACAATAATAACTATTTGCTCAATCCAAAAGAAGATAGAAAATGAGATTTAAAAAGAACTGAAAGCAACAAATACGAAATAAAATAAAAGTCTATGAGTAATCTTGCACGATAAATGTTACAAAAATATCCATTTAAATACAGATATGTCATAATGAATTAAAGACAATTATATCTTGCATGTACAACTAGAAGTGTTGAAAGTAGAATGCTAAAATAATTTTTTCAAGGAAAATATATAGAAAGGAAGTAAATATTAAGTGTTAATACGGACAAAGTTTACTTTCACTTTAATGATAGTTTTAGATAAGACTGACAATCTTCAATTTGTAATAAAAAGGACTTCTAATGAAAATGACTCAAAATATATTTGAAAAAAACTGACAGAACTGATGGAAGAAATTCGCAAATCCTCCACGATAGTAAGAAGTTTAAATATACATGTGTTAGTAATTGGTAAGTCAAGTAGATAAAACTTAATAAGGATATATCCTATTTTGCCATGTATAATGCATATGCATGCTCTTGACACAGACATTCTGGAAAAATTTTTTCATTTAAATTTTGTAATTCAAATGTTTATTTGTTTATATTTATATACATGTTTTATGTATTGTAAATAAATGGTAACATTTATTTCTTAATGTCATGGTACAATACATTTTACATAACAAATCATTAGAAAACACAAGAACACAAAAGGTGCACAACACAAGGTAAAAAAATAATTACATACCAGTAACAAATTTATGAAATTTATGTATAGTAGAAAGATAAGAAGTCTCCATCATTTTCAATATCAGTAGTATTATCTTACTCAATTTCTACATTACTGTTGTCTTTTGAAGAGTTACTTTCCTCATCTCAATGAACTCCATTGTCCTCAGTTCCACCCATTGCATTGCTGATGCCACACGTTTTAATGATTTCACAACCACTTCCCTCATTCTTCGATCCCATTTCACGATCCCCATTCCACGATCTTAGAATCTAATCACAAACCTGAATAATGGATGTTTGTTTCATTCAAGCTGTAGGTGTTAAATAATTATCTGATAACTACATCCACAATTTCCACTCTTTTTTCATTAAGGCCTTAATGGGCTTGTTTACTTAACATCAATAGATTGCTGTTTTTCATGCTTACTTAATTCATTCTTTTGTTTCATGCAGGTAGGAAATAACTCCACTAAAATTCTATTCTTTCAGAAATACACTTCTTTTAAAGATGATAATAGATGGTAGTTTTATCACATCAACACAACAGGCTGGGACAGAGTGAAATTTATTTTCTCATGTCTACTAGTTTTAACACCTACAGTCTTTACTCCTTTGATATCCACAATTTTCTTGGAATGCACATCAAATGTGAGTGAGACCTCATCCATATTGGTAATTTGAGAGAGCTCAAAGTTCTAAATCATTCAAAGATAGATAACATAACAATGAAATTTCAAAACTTGATTCTCATATGCTGCTGCATGTTTTGGGGCAAATTTTGTTCATGTCCCCATGCACAAAACTTCTCTTTTCATAAAGCTAAAACAACATTTAGGTGTCCCTGGGAAATAATTAATTTTCTGATCACATGCAGTTATTTTACCCTCTTATCTTCTTGGTCAAACAGAGATCCTACTTTTATGCTGCTCTAGAATTTAGGGCATCAACTCCTGTCCACCTTTGGTCACTTTGGAGGCTTCCCTCACACTACTTTCTTCTGTTTTTACATCTCAAGAAGCTTTCTTTTCCGTTGCCTCCACTATCTGATACACTCTCTCTGAGAGAACATCCAAAGTGTCTCTTGACTGCCCTGTTTCCATGCTCTTTAGAATATTTAATAACTTAGCTTAAAGCTTGAAGTGTACATACATTACTTTCAAATTTTTCAAAAAAATTACCAATAATTTTTGTAAAAATATCACCTAGATTGCCAGCTCTTGTCGAAAGTGTACAAAGGGAAACGTTGCACTGCTCAACCTATGGTAATCGTCAACATCACCTATCTTTACAAGTCAGAGTCACTTATACTGTGTAAAACAATACTTCTCTCCTCATCTCATTCCATTAAATTTTTGGCTGAAATTGCTTTCATTGCAAGTTTGTTGTAACTTCAAGAAAACTGATTATTATATTCCAGGGTAGTTTTAATATGGATGTCATTTTTGATTTCGAGAGTTACACTTTTTAACTGAGCATAAATGAAATAATTTAGAAACTTGTATATAGATATGCAATTAGTACTACCCATGTATAATGTACATCCTTATTTTTCCATTACAAATTTTGGCAAAAGTATTGTATATACCCTGCAAAGTAAGGTATAGAAATGTTTTTAAATTGTTTCATGGTCATGAATTGAAAGTGTTATATAAAATTTTTATAAAAATATGTTAAAATCTGTCCAAAAATTTTTATAATACAAAATCAAGTACTGAAATATAAACAAATAATAATTAAATTAAAAATTAAAAGATAAGATTTTTTTTTTACTTAATTTTTGGGCCTAAAATGTGGGTACGCATTATACATGGGAACAAATTATACATTGTAAATTATGGTAGTTTGATTATCGTGATTCCAAAAAATACCAATGTCAAACATGTGCTCAGCAGATGGAAAAAAAATTCTTCAGTACAGGGCATTCACCAAATAAAAAAATCAGAGAAAAAAAAATAAAGCATGTAAATTTCTCAATGAAACTCCAATATAGATAATTCAATAAAGACAAAAAGTAATATCTGTTACACATATAGATAATTGTCAACGTTTTCCATGAGAGTAAGCAAACCAATAACTGCTGAGGGAAACCTCAGCTCATCCTGCCAAAAATACCCGCCTTAGTTCCCCTATTGTCTTTAGACATAAAATACATTTAAAATAATGTTTTAAATAATATATATTTCAGTTAATTGACAGACAATAATATATATATTTCTCTTCATTTCTCCATGCAAGAGTAAGAATTAATAGCTTTAATAAATGTATATACAACACCAAATTTTATCAGGTCCAATTGACATAAATATGGTCGGGGAATAAAGTGATTGTCATTGCCAAGATTTCCAGGCAGGTCAGGTTTTAGGGATGGTACACCCAGTTGCAAACACACGCAGAGCTGACATAGAGGGAACACAAACATACCAACAAGCCAGCAACTTTATTGCACCCCTGGAACTATATATAGCATTCAAAAAATGGCATCTTGCCACATCTTCCCAGTAGCAGTTGTATGGTTTTTCATGGTTACATACGGCAGTACATGGGTAGTAAATGTCAGCCCCAGGAATTCCTCAACCCAAGACATGGACTGATTAAGCCAAGGTCAAGCCTGGGAGGTAGGCCTGCCTTTAACACTGTACAATGGGCCTGGCTGTAAGTTTTAACAGTGGGCTTTGCTTTAACACTTTGGGGACTGACACTCCACCCCTACAGGACCACCGCATGAGACTTTACAGATAATTCATACCCCTGAGCCCACGGCCCACAGCAAAAATATAGGCACATCAAAAGACTACCAGACTTCTAGCAATAATCACTAAAATCATTGGTGGAAATCTAAGGTATTCCACCAAGAGTTTAATGGGTCTTCTGTGGAGGAGGCAATGCCTTGTGCCTCCATGATCATCTTGAACAGGGCAGTCTGAATGTGCTCAGCATGATCTGGGATATATACACAACTTTCCACATTTAAAATACCACAGGTGCCATCTAGTAAGGCTGTCTATAAATCTAAAGCCATCCAATCTTGCAGCACAAATTTACACATTTGTGCTGTTTCATCTAATAACAGGCTTAATTCTTGTTTAATAGCATTAAGGGCTTGAGCTGTGTGTACTGCTAAAGTTTCTACTCATAATTCTATATCTATGATAACAGCTCTGGGAAGGGCCAGAGCAAAAGGTTAGAGCCACAAAGTGGCTCTATGTTGGCAATGCCAACAGTGTTACACAGTACCCCCATTAGTATGCAATTGAGGAAGGGTCGCTAGTATTCAACCAGCAATGTAAGGGCAACCACATGTACATCAGCCAGTTCAATTTGCAGGTAAATAAGGCCATCCATACTGTCCACTAACCCAGAGGTATCCAGCTGGAAGGATATCTCTGGGATAAATTCCACCAAGTGCAAGGGGTCAGCACATGCGTAATATTTTGACACAAGTGTGGGGGCACCCAACCAACAATGCAATTAACAACTGAATGATGTTGTGCTTTACACAATGGGACTTATTCCCATAGTTCTACATGTTCCCCCACCACCCATCCCCACCCATTAGTCATTGCATAAACAAACAGAGGGTGTTGGTTATTATGGTCCTTGCAGAGCAAACTGTCCACTGCCCAGCGATGTTGATCCCACTAAGTGGTGTTGTTCCATGTATGTAACAGTGTCCAGTTGTTTAGAAAACCCGGGTAAATCCATCGTGAAAGTTCCTCAGCTTCCTCTACCAGTATTTCCATGCAGATCCAATAGTGGGAAACATTATGCATCTGAGTAAAATTATGTGCCCAGGACAGGATACTGTTGCCTGCCGTTAGTGCGGACAGTAAGACAAAAAAGACAGTAATACCATTAAAAGATTTTTACACTCAGGTAAGACACAGGCAATGTATCCATCTTGTGACAACAATGTGGATGGTAAGGGCTTTGCACCTGTCATATGATACCAGACTAGTTACCCAAGAGTTTGAGGACAAAGCTACTCTAATTAGGTGATGCAATACGGAAGAATCCAGACTGCAAGGACAAATGTTTCCTGTAATATAGGTCCTCAGGTCCTCCCTGGCAGTGTCACCTGCAACAGAGTGGCCAGCGCCCCAACCATGGTTTTAAGATCAATACATCCTTGAGCCAAACACCCCAAGGTTCTATTAGAGCCAGCCAAGATTCATGGGAGGCCAGAGTGGCCTAAGGCCATAATCATGAGGCTTGCTTTCCTGGTGCAAATGAGTCAGGAACAGGGAGTAGTAGAGACCCATTATATATTTTTGGCACCAGATGTGGGTCAACAGGGTGCAGACCTATTTTCAAATAATGGGGTGAACCTTGAACAACTTTGTCTAATAGGAACAGACCAGTATATCTGGGTTGTTCATATAATAGCCTGACTGCAATGTGCAGATTAGTCCTTCATTTGCATAGACCAGGGCCCAGGACGTTTACTTTTTCCTTTAATAAACAATTATTTCATTCTATCATACCTGTGGCTTGGGGTCAGTTAGGTACATGCAGCTGCCAATCAACATCATTCTGATGAGCCCAAGCCTGCATTCTGTGTCCAGTAAAGTGAATGCCCCTGTCACTGCTAATTAGCATAGGAGTCCCAAAGGCAGCTCTCAGCTGATCAAGTGCAGCAAGCGTATGTACTTGGGTGGCAACAGCCATGGGCCAGGCATATCCTAACCCAGTTCCTGTATCTACTGCCTTAAAGGCATATTGTCAACCATGATCTGTCGGCAAGGGCCCAATATAGTGCACTTGCTACTCCTGAAAGTGCTGCCCACCCCTCGGTACAATACCTGGTCCTCACAAGGGGCGGTGCCTGTGGTAGTGCAGTTTTGCACAAGCTTGGCACTCTTGTATACCATGTTGACATTGTGCCTGGGGTAGGGATATACCCCATTGACAAGCTACCTGTTCCATGGTTCAGGCTCCAATATGTCTCATCTTGTGATATAACCAGGGACCTGGCTTTCCTGGGTGGGGCAGTAACTGGATTTCCCTCACTTGAGCAAGAGCATCAGCAGCATCATTTCCAGGCACCTTTAAAGGATAAAGTAGTGGAACATGGTAAATGGTGACCTCCTCCTGGAGACACCGTTTATACAAATCCTGCCAAAAAGCCCTCCCCTGCAAAGAATGGTGCCCTATCAGCCAACCTTAGGCTGCCCAGTGAAGGAGCCAGAGTGGTAATTCTTTGTATACTGCCCAACTATTCATACAGATGTGTACAGGACCTGATTCATTTATCAGCACTAGCCACATAGCCCTCAGTTCAGACCGTTGTCTGGATTGTCCAGTACCTGTCTCATATTAGGATTCATTTGTAGAGGGCTGTATTGCAACAGCCGCCCATGTAGTCAATTGCCCTTGGCAGGAACCACCTGTATACTAGGCATCTGCCAAAATAGGGGATTGACCCTTTAAATAGGGACTACCCATAGACATTTCAGTTTTCATCTCGGGGTATGACCCTTCTACTTGAAATTCTATAGTTCCTAACAAGGCATGTAAGTGACCTGATAAAGGTTCTGTTGAGAAGCAAGCCCTCTGTTCCATCGAGGCCCTCTATTTGGTCAAGGTAAGGGTTTGGGATACCCCTGTCCATGGCATTCACAACCAAGATAGCAACCAGCCCACTACCTGATACCTTGATTGGATGTTTACAAGATAAGGATCTGTTATGGCCTCACAGGCCAAAAGGGCACCAAAAGTATTAGCTAGTTGTTTCTCCATAAGGATATAGCGGGCTTACACACTTTTCCCTAATTGACACCAAAAACCAATGGGCAATTTACAATTCCCATGTTTCTGCCACAAGCCTCATCCAAACCCATTTTAATGGTGTCATCCACTGACACCATTAAAAGGAATGCTAGGGTGGTGTCACCACCTGTAGGGTTTGGGCTTGAGTCACTTCCTGCTTGGTGGCTTGAAATCACTTTCTATTTCTGGGGTTCAATTCCAAGTAGCTCCTCACCATATCAAGTGATGAAAAGGGTGAGTAAAAGTGGCTAAATGAGGAATAAACACCCTCCAATTGTCTAAGAAACCTAAAGCGTCTGCAATTGCTTCACTGTTTTGGCTGGGGATATGTCTGTGTTTTAACTATGACAGCCTCCTGCATAACTTTAGTCTTACCGAACCAGACAACTCCCAAGAATTTGGTAGACAACCCAGGCCATTAGACCCTGTCTTTGATGGCTTGCCCCCAGGTTTTGAGGGCTTCTTGTACCCTGGTGGCTGCAGTCTTGAGCTCTGCAAGAAAATCAGAAGTTAACATGATATCATCAATATATTGGAACAAATGCAACCCTGCTGGCTTCTGGCAGGTGGCCAAGTCCTGAGACACCAGTCCATAACAAAGGGTGAAACTGTGCAAACATTCATGGGGAAGCAGCATGAAAGCCCATTCTCATTCTTCCCATGTGGAGGTGAATTGTATTTTAATCTCTTGTTCTGTATATATGGAGAAAAAAGTGTTTGCCAGATTGACAGCATAGTGATATTGTCACAGTTCATGGGTTAGTTTGTTCATAAAATCCATAACATTGGACACTGCTGCATGCAATGGGGGCATCACATTTTTCAGCTCCCAGCAGTCCACAGTCATTTGCCAGGAGTAATCAGGTTTTCTTCATTGGCCATACAAGAGAATTATAAGGGCTATGCATTGAGTAAGTTATCTGGATATTTTCAAGCTTGAGAATGGTATGGACAATCTCTTCATGCCCTTCCTGTAGCCGACATTGCTTTGTATGCACACCACAGGTAGCCTGGGGTAATACCAAGGGGACGTGATGGGGGTTCCCACAAACAATAATCTTTACCACTAGGATACACAGGTGAAATTTTGTCATTGTCATCAAAATCGCCAATCCGTGCAGTGCATCCACCCCTAGAATATATTCTGCGATAGGAGAGACATTCTGCGACAGTCTTATGAGGTCAATTGCCCTATGCTCAGAGTTACACCTCTTTGTTTAAACCTTATCATTTATCCAGCCACTATATTCCTCCATGGGGGCCATGAGACTGCTAAAGTGATCCAGATTTCCATACAGCAAAGTGCTATCGGTTCAAGGGTCCACAAGGAATAGTACCTGCTGCACATTATGGGGGTACCAAAAACTAGCAAGTTCAGCATGTGGCCTCCAGTCCATTGGTCACCCCTCAGATGGGTACCTCTGCCAAAACCCTAGTCTGCGTAAAATTGTATCAGTCTCAACTCCAAAATTGGGAGTGTAACAGCTGGCAGAGGAATAAACTGCTGCTCAGGTTTCAGCTGCTTCCACAGAGCCAGCAGCACTCTTGTAGGCTGATGCTCTATTTTCTCTGTTGCCACTCCCACAGCTAATAGATCAAACCATATCTGCTTTTGGCTCACTCTTACTCCAGGCTGAATGCTACCCTTGTGAGCTCCTTTACTGTTTGGGCATACTTTGGGTGGAGGCCCCTTGTGGACCTGTAGTGGCCTCACCTGGCCACCTTTTATCTTTTGCTTGACTTCCACATCCCCCAATGGAGCTAAGGCAGCTGTGATTTAATGCAATGGCCAATCTACATAGGGAGCCAGAATAGCCACCATAGCCTTGAAAGTTCCTGGGGGTCCTGACGCTAGGATGAGGTCCTTCATCCTAGTGGTGAAAACTTCCTCATCAGGGCTATAGTAGTGTATCTGAAATATGATCTGTTGCATGCCCATCTCCTGTAGAGTTTGCACTATGTGTGAGTGGACCAGTTGTTCAAATTCCCAGGCAATTAACTGGCATCTGACCAAACCATTTAGGCTTTTGCCATTAACCATTTGATTCCCTGCATCATGTTAGTATAGGGAATATTTTGTAGCCTTTGCTTCAAGGAGGGGGGTACTGTAATGGAGGCCAGTTGGGACATTTCATCAGGAGATAACTCTGTTCCTTTCACCCCATCATGCCATAATACCAATAGCCAGCCTGGTAATGTTTCCCCAGCTCTTTGCTCTACCTGATTTTTCAATTGCAATAATTCAGTAGGAGAGTTCACAGCCATTGTCATATGCTGCTTGGCCTAAAGTGTTCCCTGTGGCTGACGCCCCCAGCGTCATTGGCTGTTTCAGCTCAAACTTCTGTTGCACTAAGTGGTGAGCTCGCAATATAGATATCAAGTTACCTGCCCTGGAAGACTATTCAGACTTCTCTGACCCCTGAAGCATATGTTTAGCAGCTGCCAGGCGCTCTTCCAGTATTTCCTCCCAACACTGCAAATGGAGTACTTGTTGAGCTTGCTTCTGCATCTCCCAGCTAATGTGCCACAGCACTACCAGAAACATCCAGGCTACCCACCCGCAGCCTCGCAGTGTGCTGGCAGAACATTTGACTCCATAGATTCCAGGGCCTTCTTGATATGCCCAGGTATTGGCCTAATCTCATCTCAGTCTTCTGAAGATGTCCATGTCCGCAGATGTGTGGCCACTGGGTAACACAGAAAGGTGAGAGGCCACATTTCTTCCACTTGGGGGCCCTCAGAGTGCTGGGAGCAGTACACCTCACGCTGCACACTATGTCAAATGCGATTGCCATGGTTTCCTGGCAGGGCAAGTTTCTGCGGTGGTACACCCAGTTGAGAAAACATGCAGAGCTAATATAGGAGAACCATAAACACACCAACAAACAAGCTACTTTGCCCACCTGGGACTAAATATATGTATTCAAACAAAAGTGGCATCTTCCCGCATCTGCCCATAGGGGTTGTTTGATTTTTTATCATTATGTAAGGCAGTACATGTGCAGTAAATGTCAGCCCAAGAAATTGCTCAACCCCAGAATTTGAGTGATTATGCTAAGGTCAAGCCTGAGCAGCCAGCCTGGCTTTAACACTTTACAATGGGCCTGAATGTAATTCTTTACAGTGGGCTTGGATGATATAGCAAAGATTATAAATTCATGAGAAAACAGCACGTGCATCAGAGAAGAATACCCTATTCAAAAATTATTTCATAAGAAAAGATGAAATATTGCCATTTGCAACAAAATGGATGGACCTGGAGATCATCATGCTTAGTGAAATAAGCCAGACAGAAAAAACAAAGAACTGTATGACTTCACTCATATGTGGAATATAAAACTGAAAGCAAAGAAAAAAGAAATGAACAAAAAAAATTATTTCAAAATTAGAGAACAGTTTTCACAACACACAATGCCTACAGTTTTCCTAATTAAAACCCCTCAATGGAAACTTCTATACCTATTTAAAAGAAGTAGTCATAGTTTAAAATTGAACATCTTTTTTAGTGATCTCTTCCCTTTTATAAGCATTGAAGACTTTTTTATGAACATTAACAAAACAAAAATTTTATATTTAATTTGTGGAACCAGTTAGTCTTGTAATGTCTTCTGGTTATTGGATGCCCCTGACCATTCACAGAATGTGAAAAGTACATGAGGGATGAAGAAATTCAGGTTGGAAAGTTTTATTCAAATAAAGAAGTATGGGCACAGCAAATTAATGTAGCAGAATCCGAGGCAAACAGTTGCCCTGAACTTTGGGTTAATTCTTCTTATACAGGAAAAGTACAGGCAGATTCTTCAATATCAAATTGTGGTCACCTGTAAAAAATCACAGAAGTATTAGGGCCACAGTAAAGTTTTACTTGCAGTTGGCCAAGCTCAAGTGAGCATGTTTTCCAAGGTCAGGCTCACTGTTTACAAAGCAGTAGCCATATCAGTTCTTTTATTTTGTAGCTGGCCAAGCTCAGCTAAACTTGGATTCTGCTAGCCCTCTCAAGTTTATTTTTGTTAACTTTTTCTCTGTCTAATCACTATCATCTGCACAAATTCACAGTCCCTTCTTGAGAACATGTGGGACACATAAAAACAATTACTATGCTGAATTTCATTTAACGTCTAACTTTATTTCAGGTTTTAAACTTAATTAAAACCTGGCAATGTTACTGTGAACAATCAAATTTCAATGAAATAAGTGTGTCGTCTTTTAGAATTTTCCTAAGAAAAAGTAAAAGAAAAACCAGATTTACCAAGCAAAGGACTTATTGAACTCTGAGTAGAATAGAAGGGTTGAGTTAAACAGGTGTCTTCAATTACCACATTCACTAAAGCACAATCCTTTAGGTAAGTGGTATCTAACACGTTGGCTTCCCTGGGCCACATTAGAAATAGAATTGCTTGGTAACACATAAAATACACTAATACTAACAATAGCTCATAAGGTATAACAAAAAAATGCCAAAAAGTATTATATTTTAAGTATTTGTGTTGGGCTGCATTCAAAGCCATCCTGGGCCACAGGTTGGCCATGCCTGATTTACATGAAGCTCATTGGATATTTTATTAGTTCTAAAATATGGGAAGAAATTTCTTGTCTGACTTGACATAATAGGGACTCATAAATCAGAAATGAATGTTGAAATTACATCTGGAAAATTCACTCATTCAGTATCTTTTGTGGTAGCACCAGTGTCATTGCCAAGGTTTCCAGGCAGGGTAGGTTTCGGCGGTGGTACACCCAAGTGAAAGAACACACACAGAGCCGACATGGGGGACCACAAACACACCAGCAAGAAAGCAGGCTACTATATTGCACACCTGGGACTATATATACGTATTCAAACAAAAGTGGTATTTTGCCGCATCTGCCCAGTAGCAATTGTCTAGGTTTTTATGGTTACATACGGCAGTACATGCGCAGTAACTGTCAGCCCCAGGAATTCCTCAAACCCAGACATGGACTGATTATACAAAGGTCAAGCCTGGGCGGCAGGCCTGGCTTTTACCCTTTACAGTGGGCTTAGCTTTAACCTTCCGGGGACTGACAACCAGGTGTCTTAAAACCCAAAGAAACCATAGCAACAATTAGGTGCTCTTTTCACAGACACAAGAGGACTCCCAGTTATGTGGTTAAGAAGAATGAGAAATGAAACTCTCTCTAGAATTATCGGCTTATATAACAACATGCAGTCTTTTGTCATAGGTATGCTGCATTACATGAAGGAATTCAAGGGGCAGCAGAATCAGCTAGAAGGACATCACTGTGCCAGGAAGCCAGACTGGCTGGCTGAGATCCAGTGCCCCACAAATGCCCCAGGACTGAATGATGCCATCCCTCTTTGCCATCCCTCCTTTTGAAGTATATTTTTAAAAAGACAATTGTATGCACATCCTAATATTCAGGTTTCTTTTTCAATCAGTTTATTTATCTTCTCATCTTGTGGGAAAATGGAATCTAGACTCCAGTCATTGACACAAAGTATATTAACCATGGCTTAGTTTTGTATTTCCTACTGCAAAGTGGATATATGGTGCACTAAAATTGAGGTGAAACTATGGTAGTGAGAAGAAAGAGAATATTATTAATATTGAATATTCTACATAAACATGTAACAATGATGTGGAGCCTCATGAGATCTATGGGGGAAATATCAAGGCCAAAAGTAATACACAGTCCCAAAAACTAGGAGAAAAATTTAGGGAAATTCTAAATTATTTCACATTACATTTTTTAAAAATAATGCCTTTATCTTATCTGATCAGACCTTATCAAATTAACACAGGCAATGTATTCATATATCCATTACTCAGCAGTGCTCATTAAATTTTATCGTCATAACTCTTACCATAAATTTATTATATTCTATAACAAATGATCCTGCCAAAATAAATAGCAGTTATGACTTGGAGGGTATTCTTCAGACCACGTAAACTTACCCCCTCATTTATAAAGGAAGAAACCAAAGTCTAAGTGCATTCATGGAATGGCCTGGCAAAGCCCCCGGCCTCCTTACCAGCCAGTGTCTCCCTTTTACCCCTGGCCTGTGAAATGGTCTTGACTTTCAAAGGCCATTTTGTCACTACAATAGTCTATCTCAGAAAATGAATCTTCCGTAGGTCACATTAAGACAGTAACTTTAGCCTAGTAAATTGTTGTCCTATAGAGGACAGACTCAGTGCATACTCAGGCCTCTGTTTTGAATGCTCAGGTGCCCATCCACATTGTTCCTCACACCTACCAGTTTACCAAAGGAAAGAGGATTCTATATAATGTGACCCTATAACCCTGGGCACAAGCTTCTACCATAACTTCTTGGTTCAGGGCTAGTCCAAGCTCCAAGCAGGTAGAGTGAATCTTCTTTCCAGGGTTAAACTTGGCACCATTGTGCTGGACTACCCCTACTATGGAATGATGAAACATAAAGGAGGAAGGTAGTCAGCTACTTCCACATTTTGCCCTCAAGGAGCAAGAGGTGCTGACCAGACACAGAAATGAGAAATGGTGATGTGTGGGAAATATCTGTAAATTGGGTTCTCACCATGCCACAGGATTTGGTCCCCAGAGTACACTCTAGTACTCTAAAAAGGAAACCTCCATTTTTCCAGAATTAGTTATAATATTTAAGAATCTAATGACCCATGTAAAACTTTTAATTTCTTGATCAGCCTTTCTGAGGGAACTCATAATCCTGACAGTGCACAACAACAGGTAAACAGATAACAATCACATCTAAAATTCAACTCTATAGTGGACACAAGAAAAAAACAAGTTTTGTAGGCTGTTGGCAAAGAACCCTAACTTGGACTTCTAAATGACTTCTTACTTTAAAAAATAATGGAGAAATTGAAACAGACTTTAAGAGGTGGAAAAATATCCCCTGTTCATGGATAGGAAGACTTAACATTGTGAAAATGGCCATTCTGCCCAAAGCAATCTACCGATTTAATGCAACACCCATCAAAATCCAAAAATCATACTTTCGTGAAAGAGTTAAAAGAATTATTAGATTTATATGGAACATTAAAAGACCTCAAATTGCCAAAGCAATACTACATAAAAAGAACAAGGCTGGTGGCATTACATTTCCTGACTTCTATTTATATTACAAAACATCAATAGTCAAAACAGCTTGGTACTGGTAGAAGAACAGAAATAGAGACCAATGGAATAAAACTGAAAACCCAGAAATAAACCCACAAATATATGGACAAATAATTTTCGATAAAGGAGCAAAAAACATACAATGGGGAAAAGACAGCCTCTTTAGTAGGTGGTGCTGGGAAAACTGGAAAAACATATGCAAAAGAATGAACCTGAGCTGTGAACTCTCTCCATATATAAAAATTAACTCAAAATGGATTAAAGACCTTCATATCAGACCTGCAACAATAAATTGTATAGAAGGTGACATTGGTACTAAACTTATAGACCTAGGACTCAAGGAAGACTTCATGAACCTGTCCTCAAAGGCAAGGGAAGTAAAAGCAAAAATAAATGAATGAGACTATATGAAACTAAAAAGCTTCTGCACAGCAAAAGAAACCATCAACAAGGCAAAGAGACAGCCAACTGAATGGGAGAAAATATTTGACAATAACGCATCAGATAAGGGTCTAATATCTAAAATATACAAAGAACTAATAAGACTTAACAACAAAAAAACAAACAACCCAATTGAAAAGTGGGCAGAAGAACTAAACAGACACTTCTCCCATGAAGAAATAAAAATGGCCAGCAGACATATGAAAAAATGCTCATCCTCATTAGCTATCAGGGAAATGCAAATCAAAACCACAATGAGATACCACCTCACACCTGTGAGAATGGCTATTATCAACAAGACAAGGAATAACAATTGCTGGAGAGGATGTGGAGAAAAAGGAATTCTGGTACACTGCTGGTGGGAGTGCAAACTGGTACAACCACTGTGGAAGGAAGTGTGGAGGTTCCTCAGAAAATTGGGAATGGAGTTACCATTTGACCCAGGAATTCCCCTTCTGGGGATCTACCCAAAGAC